>JBBPJS010000730.1:0-14315 GCA_038088835.1 Singerocomus rubriflavus | reverse complement strand
GTGACGGTGAAGGTGAAGGTGACGGTGACGGTGACGGTGAAGGAGATGGTGATGGTGAAGATGATGAAAATGAAGGTGTCGATGACGGTGACGGTGATCCCCCAGTCGGCTGGCTAGATTGTGCCGGCGACGATGATGACAAGGGCGATGGCGAGGGAGAAGAGCAACCGATGCCTAAACCCAAGAGACCACACGGGGTAGGCGACGCAGATGAAGCAGACGCGCCCACCGAGGTCGAGGGTGACGGAGAGAGACCCAGGTCGGCAGCAAGGCCGTTGAGGGTGCCATCGAGATCGTTCACAAGGCCTTCTGGAAGGGATAATGTGGTGATCTGAACAGAACATCTTGAGACAAAGAAAACGACGAACCGACGAGATCTCTACGCTTCAGGGAAAGCGAGCGTCTGGCATGAGAGTTTGCAAACGAAGAGTGGGTGGCATCGACGATGGGGGCGAAGATGGCGAGAAGAAAAAGACAGAAAGACGGGTACATGGACAAGAAATGTAGTGCTGCTGAAGAGCAAGAAAGGCCAATGATGAGGATTCGAAAGAGTGTGCGTTGCTGCGAGAGGCAGCTGGTTGGACGTGGAGATTAGTAGAGGGTAATCTTTTTTTTTTTCTTTCAAGCGTCGCAACTCTGCGCAGGTCGAGCAGGTTGGAGACGACCCGGACAAGCGGAAGATGCAATGACGGCGGGAAAAAGAAAAAAAAGGACAGCTGGCATGGCAATCCATCAAAACAGCAACCGTAGCCGAGTCCGAGTCCCCCTCTTTAACCGCTCATATCATGTACGACGCTTAACTCGTCTCATTTCGCAACGCATCAATATCGATTTTGACCAGGCATGACATGAGAGACATGGGACGGTTGCATACACTGAAATACTCTGCACACTGTAACTAGACAGTCTACATACCCAGAACGGCCCATCAAATGAAACCAATCTGCATCACCCTTCACGTCAGCGCCTAGCATCGCTTTCGATGAAACAGCACATCACCTTGTTGGCAACGTCCAATGCATCGTGATCAGCTGCGAGGCGCACGTATGCCTTCTTCTTTCCGTCCGGTCTGCGATCGGTCATCAACGTCAATCCTCATCAGGAACACGTCCCTCTTACCGAATGAGCGTGTTCACTTTGGCAGCTTGCACGTCGTACAACTTCTTCACCGCATCCTTGATTTGCCGCTTGTTCGATCGAAGGTCAACAATGAACACCAACGTATTGTGCTCCTCGATCTTTTTCATCGCAGACTCCGTGTTCAGCGGTCTACGCTCAACACTGTCAGCATTTCCCCCCCCCGTAACAAAAGCGTGCTGCATCACGCACGAGACGATGGTCCGGAACTCGTCCATTCGAGGTGCATGGGGAATGGAATTCCGGGGGTACTTGGGATCACGCCGAAGCCGCAACGTCTTGGGTCGGCGGAACGTCACAGAGAAACGGGGTTTGCGCGATGCACGTGAATGCACGCCCTGCAACGCAGCCTTTTTCGCAGCCTTTGCCTTGGCATCTTTCGAGACTTTGCTCGCTGGGGCTATCATCGATGGTCAGTCGTGAGACTGTGCAGACGAGTAGCCCACACACCTGCTGCCTTGCCCTTGGTCGTTTTCGTAGTCGCCATGGATGATCCTAGGTCTGCAGGAAGAGTCAATGAGCACCACACTCGAAAGCATCAGTACGATCCGCGCAACAACCCAGCTCGGTCCACCATCTGGCTGTATCAAGACATCCAACCCAACCTCACTCGATCCATCCACCATGCCCATTCGTTTTAGCACCAAACGCACACAAACCATACGAAAAGCATCCACGAAGCTCTTGAACAGCACAGACGATGGTATCTGGGGCTCACCTGGATGAGATTTGGGCCTTGTTCGTCGAGGAGGATGTCGCGCTGAATCTCGTTCTGTCTTCACTCGGGTATTGCCGACTCGCGACAGTGGCTGTGCACACACGCCTGCCCGTCCCTAACTCAGAGAATAATCACAATTCTGTCACTACAAAAGATATACTTATTCGACAGAGAGCAGCCAATTAAACCAGACACCTCTGAGAGGAGCTCCACACATCCGAATCTCTCCTGAGGCAGACGCAGGACAAGCCCGGTCATGTCAACGTCACTTTGGTCTTGCGATGCGATCGAGGTACGAGTCTCACACATCGCCATCGAGCATGACCGCAGTAAAATACACGATCAAGGAAATTAGGTGAATGAGTGTACTCGGAGGGCAATAGTTGAAAATGACATGCGACAACGATAGCAATAAGAATAAGCCGTCAAAACAAGGCAGACTGCACACGGAAACAACAAAGGCTTGAGTAAACCAACATCTCACTGCGCCTGAGCCTCCTGGAAACCACAAGAACAAACGATCTGGATCAGAAAACCCCAGCACCACAAACAACATCTTGAATACCGTACCTGATCTACAAACTCCATTGCCTCTTCCCGTTTGATACTCCGGATGGAGCTTACTTTCTGATTGTTGAACAAGACACCATAGAATTTGTCCGCCGTCACCAACATCTCGGGCCGGAACGTAGTCGTGATGAACTGTGCAGTGTGCGAAAGCGACTTGATCATGTCTGGGAATAGAAAGAATTGAGAATGCAAGACAAGTGCGAATGAGATCACCTACTGGCAACAGCGGTACGGTATTGGGCATCGAGATTGGCGTCAATCTGTTTGAATCGGCGAAATGGTCAAATGCCTACCCATCTTTGAGAAAAACGCATACCTCGTCAAACAGGTAAAACGGTGCTGGATCACACTTTTGTATTGCAAACACTGCAAACGAAACACGTAAGTGATCAAACGGACATTAGAGGTAACCTTCATACCCGTAGCAAGCGCAACGAGCGATTTTTGACCACCAGACAGCTGTTGTATCCGTAGACCTTCGTCAACTTTCGAGTTGAATGATACCTGTCCAAACATGCTGAGCGTCCACTGTCTCGCCGAGGCGACGGGTACTGAACCTTGATGGCAACTCCAGTGTAATTATCAATCGTGCTCTGCTGGGTGTCATCCGCCTCGTCCATGGCCTCTTCATCCTGCATCGAATAAAAGTATGATAATAAGCCAAAGAAAAGGTCTTCTGACGGACCTGATCTATTCGTCGTTGAATGATCAGTCTCCCTCGGCCAGCAGGAACCAAGCTCTCAAACACCTCCTCAAAGTTACTCGCCACTTGTTTGAACGTTCGCTCAATCGCCTCGTCTTTTCTCTGGTCAAGCACCTGCACGAGCTCCTCGATCGACGTTGCTGAGTTATCCAGGTCCTCGCGTCGTTGCAAGAGTTGGTCGCGTTGCTTCGTAAACGAGTTGTATTGCTCAAACGCTTTCTTGTTGACATGAGCAAACTTCTTGAGACCCTCGTTCACGGTGTGAAGCTTCTTGACCAACTAGCCATATAATCCACGTCAGCCAACCTCTTCCACAAAACACGGATTGTATCGCGAACCCGATCGAGTTTCTCGTTGGTGTACTTTTCAAACGCTTCTTCAGGGAGCACACCAAGATCACGAACGTTGCGATTGCATTCGTCTTTGCGTGCAGTCAGCATCTGCTTCTTGGCCAGGTATCGCTCAGTATTCTTTTGCAGTTTCGTGACGCTCCGACTGTCCTCCGATTGTTGCTGCTGCGCCTTTTCCAAACCTGAGCGCAACTCTTGGAGTTCTGTATTTAGTTTTTCGACGTCCCTGTCTGCATCTATACATGTCCGTTGTATGAGGACCATTGAAAGACGAAGCTATAAGAGTGCATACCCTGTGATCGCTTGGTTGCAGTCGTTATCGAGGTACCAAGAGCTCGAAGTTCCCGTTTACGCGCGTCCAGCGACTCTGCTGATGTATCGTCCCCGCTCGCGGTTTCACCCACAGACTCCAGCTTGACTTGCAGTTCCCGCTGTCGCCGACGCAAACTCTCGTTCAGCTCGATCTCCACTAGATTTTTCCGGCCATCCAGCTGACGCGCAAGGCTCTCAACCGAGTTATCACAGACGATCAACTGAAACGACTCACGTCGGACCGCACCCTGCCTAACTCGAGTACCAGTCTTCTCCGCTCTTCTACCTCGATACCCAAGGCATCCATCATATTCGCCTCGTCGTCCGTCAAATTCTGAGTAAGCGGGGTCGACAGTTCGTGTCGATATCCATCCGCACGAGCATGCGTACTATTCAATTCCGTCTCAAGATCCCCAATCTCCGTTTCGAGCGCGACTACCCGTGCATCCAGCCGTTCACGCTCCTTGCTGAACGAATTGACATCCTGAAGGAAGTTCTCTCTCGACTCGCGCGCCTGCGCTTGTTGGAGCGTCAATACTTGGATCCTACCCGTCAATCGCGTGATTTCCTGCTCGGCCCGCGTGATTTCGGTCTTCACCTCCTTGGTGCGCTTTTCGTCAGCGTCAAACTTTGTCCGCCAGGAGGCGACAGCTTTGATGCCTTCGATACGGGACCGGCGAACGTCATGATAACCACCAGTTAATGCACCCTTCCGATCGACCTTGTCACCGTCAAGCGTGATCGTGTTGACCCCGTGACTCTTCACATACGCCGCGGCAACGGTCAGGTCTCGGCACACCCACGTTTTCCCAAATACTTGCTGGAACGCCTTTTGGTACGTAGCATCAAATCGAATCTTGTCAATGAGGGGGAGTGCATCCTGAGCTGGGGGGACAGATGTCGGAGGCTTTGGTTTAAGGCGATTGAGAGGCATGAACGTGACACGGCCCGTTTTTTCTTTCAACATAATATCGAGGACCTTTGATGCTGTTTCGTCCGTGTCGACGACAACATGGAAGAGGCTAATAAAAACATCTCAGCTCGATGTGTCTGAGTAGATATGTTGTCTACCTGTTACCAGCGGTGAGTTCAACGGCAGTGCTGAACGTCGGGTCCGGAATCTCAAAGAGACGATACAGAGGGCCGTAGACACCCTCCAAACCGTGCCTCTGTGCAATTCTATCGACAGCACGCAGTCCTGAGCCTGTATCCTACCAAAGTGTTCACCAAAGGTTGTCCATGATAGGCAATAATCACACTTTACCTTATCCATCATTGAGGCAAGGTTACGCTCAGCGGACTTGAGTTCATCCCCCGCGTGAGCGAGAAGACCACCTAGCTTAGAATCTTCTCGCCAGAGCTCCTTCCGTCGTTCGCTGAGGTCGCTCTGTTGGTCCTTGAGCTCCGCGAGTTGCTCACCTAGGGTCCGCACTCGTTGTTTCCCATCTTCTAGACTGCCATGAAGACCATCCATCCTCTGGATGATATTGTCCAACGACGCTTTCGTCGACGTGAGATCTTGTTTTGTCGACTCCAATACAGCAGACCGAGTATTCTGATACACATCAAGCGAAGCAATTTCTTGTCGGAGGTAGTTGTCCCGCTCTGCCTTTGTGCGGAACCGCTTGACGCGCCCTTGCTTTGCGAAGAGAGCATTCAACTGGGTACGTACTTCTTCCAACCCACGCTTCTCCACAGATTCTTTAGCGCGAGCATCGTTCCATCGGGGAATTAACTGGGAAAGCTCCTTTTCCTTTGATTGGATCTGTTGCTCCAGGACTGACAATTCGTTTTCAAGCTCGGCACGTCGTCCGCTCTCGTGTTCACCTGCAGACCGTAGATCGGCGATAATGCACTCCAACTCTGTGCGCGAACGAACGAGGTCAGAAAGTTCGGTTTGGGCGTCTTGACGAGTAATGTTGAGAATCGACAGGTTATGTTTAGTTTGTGAGATTTTTTGCTCGAGACGCTACAAGGCATATGAGATGTCACAAATACATGCAAATGCATCGTGCAAACCTGGATCTCTTTTTCACGGGTGTCATACTGCTCGCGGCGCATATTCGCGCCATGTACTTCACCTCGTCTTTCTTCCTCGATCTCTTCCAACGCTTCACCGACTTCTTCGAGCTCGCGTTGATATAAAGCATACTCAAGACAACGCCGTTCTTTGTCCTTTTCCTGAAACTCGCGCAGTTCTTCTTTTTCCTCCTCGAGTTCTGTCAAACGCGACTCGATATACTCAAGAAGTTCGTTAATCTTGGTACGCTTTGCATCTGTTTCTGCCATGATGCGAAGGGATTCAGCGCGACGTTGTTCATAAACTTTTGTCCCCGCCACTTCTTTTAGGAGGGCGAGCCGCTCGTGGTCTTTTGCATTTGTAAGTGCGGTTATCTACAACTTTCAGCATCAGCTGCTAGTACGCAATCGGAGCGTAAGACTTGGTGATTACCCTGCCTTGGGGGACAATATAATATGGATTCGATTTGCTAAACCCAGCGCTCTCGAGGAGATTCATAACATCTGCTTTGCTCGCGCTTTTCTTGTCGAGACTATATTCGTCCTTTTTCAGACCGATCGTTCGTCGGATGATGACTTCTTCGCGCCCGGTAGGAAATCTGTTGTCGGTATTGTCGAACACAATTTCCACTATGAACCTTGTGAGCGGAAGGGATGTGAAAAAGCGATGACGACGTACCGTAGGCAGATAGAGTAGTGGCGACCGAGACTCCTTCGTGTAAAAGGGCTTGGCGTTCCTCGCGGGACATTGAAGTATATGCATCGGAGAGGACGAACCGAATGGCTATGAATTCAGCATAAGCATCCTGCGCTCGACATGAGATACCACCACAGGACAGGGACGTAACAGCATGGAACACCACCCATAACATTGTGGGACCCCTGAATGAGACAAAAAGCAACTGCATGGGAGCTCGTACTCCTCCTATAGTTTGCCTAGTCCCCGACATGCTCTGCACGGTCACATCTTATTCAAAATGGGAACTAACCAGCGAAGAAGTTACTCTTCCCAGAGCCGTTGCGTCCGACAACTACGTTATGTCGCGATGAGAATGGTTCAATCTGTGTCTGATCGCGGTCTTGAATTGAATCAGCGAATGTTGAGCAGTTAGATTCAGCGAAAAGTCACTGACAAGACTTGAACCCCTGTATCGTCAGAGTCTTGATGTACATTGCCACAAGGTAGTAAAGAGCCTGTACGTCGTTGCTCGACGATTCTGGACGGGCGTAGCAAATAACAAGGAGGTCGTAATGCTCGTATCGGTGAGACGCGTAACATACGCGTGACATATCACGTGGTACAGTCACAATCGCGTCAATTGACTCAGTCACGGGTGACTAGTAGTACAACTTGAAGGAGGGGTCCCTCATCTCCAAGGATCAAACAGTACCTTTCCACACCTTCCCTTGTCGAAATCATTGTATGTCTTTTCCGCTACATCGAATCCAACGATCTTGTCCACCAGGCTTGTCTCTTCCCCGACCGTTCCAAAGATGTCCTGTCTTCGGAGTAGCAATTCAAGCGCCATGGGGAACATCGCTCGTACCGGGCAGCGCCCAAAGTCAAGCGACACGTTCTTGTCGTATAGCTCCTTACCAGTATAGGGCACTTGGCAGTCCGCGTGTACTCCTACTGAGTTGATGCATCCGAACGGTCTCACCAGCTCGTACGCAAGCGAAAGAGCACTTGTGCTCCCGACAACCTGTATCACAAACAGAATCCCGGTACTATTTATCGATCCGAGTTCTGAATCAAGTCATGCTCACCTCCAAAACTGAATTACATCCGATGCCATCCGTCCATTTCGCTACGACATCCTTGCTTGCTGAGATATCAGACACTTCCAGATGGCCGCTCTGCTGCTTTCCATATGCCTGCGAGAGCTTCGTGTATATCTCCTCGACTTTCTTTCGCCGAGTTTCCGTCGGATCAATTGCGACAATGCGGAACGTGGCGTCCCACGCGTAGAGCATGTCGAGTAACGCGACACATGCGCACTTTTCCAAATCAGAACTGTATCAACGATTGCGTCAGGAACAGCTAGCAACAATTCACATACCACTCCGACTGGCCCAAGGCCGACGATCGCAATCGTCAACATCTTGTCTCCTGTCGTCAGCGGAACTGGAATTCCACCGCTAAACAGACCAGCTTCTGAGCTCGTGGGATACGTTCTGGACATCAATATTGGCAGAGTCTTTGGATGGTGCAACGCCTGAACAGCTGCAAATACACCCGTTGGCAAGATATCGCATAGTAAAAGCAATGACGAGTCTACGAGATCTTCCGCTGTCAGCCTGGACCGACGAGGATACACAGAAGTGTCCGAGATGTCTTTGAGATTGTAGAGTGTACCGCCTGCGCGCGGGACCCGAACATACTGGGCTTGGCCCCCCGGAGTGTGTGGCGTTCCGAAGAGTTTGCTTTCGACGCATCTGCAAGTGAAACCAACGCGACAGTAACTAGTGGGGATGGTCATGACGCTCGCCGGACGGAAATAGTAAATGTACGGTGACATACTGGCATTCCCCACAAGACACCGTGAAAGGTGAGACGACTTTGTCCCCGACTTTAAGAGTCGAGTACAGATAAGGGCGACCCGTCGCTTCTGGACGGAAGTTTGCACCTAGAGCGATTACTTCTCCGATGAATTCATGTCCAAAGACAGCACTAGCGAATATTGCCTTGGTGACGACGTCTTGACGGTGGATAGAACAGTAGACGGCTTACGGTTCTTTTAGTCCCGCTGTACCACGGTAGACGTGCAAGTCGCTTCCACACAGCCCTGCAAGCTAGCAGGGTCCGAGGATCGTCAAGAATACGTGGTCCAGAGTGACACAAGCCACACATGCCTTGACTTTGACAATTGCATCGTCTGGATGTTCAATCCTGCGATACGGTGTTATCAGGACTCGACCGAAACGCGAAGCTGACGAAACCGTGTTCACGGGTGACCTACCCTGGAATGGGGATCTCCTCGATACGAATGTCGTATGCTGGAGGGTACCAAAGCACAGCCGATTGCATTCTAGTAAGTGGTGTGACTGATCTCTGGTCAGGCCTTCAGACCCACTACAAGAAGATAAAGATGCTTGTACGTAACGTCTAATTACACCTGGTCCTTGGGTCTCCACCACTGCCAGTGTGTTTTTACAGACGCGGTCAAATGAACAGATGATTATAGCATTACAGTGCTACATCTGACTGCAAAAGGACACAAAACGTAGAACTACATGCAGCAACGTATCGACTTGTCACATTCAGCCGGATTGACGTGCGATCTTGATTACGGGATAGAATACCGAGTGCGAATGTCCAACAGGTTGACATACGATTTTTGATTACAGGACCGAATACCGAGTGCGAATGTCCAGAAGGTTGACATGCAATTTCGACTACGAGATCGAATACGGACTGCAAAGGATTACGGTTTGATGCAAGTTGAAAACGGACTTGAAGCAAATTCATGCTACTCGAGCCCTTTTTCGTGTCGTTCTCTGGGTTTATAACTATAAATAAGTAACCCGCGGGTACGGATACATTGACCTGTACCCATTCCCGTACCCGCTGCCATGGGTATGGGTTTGGATGCAGGTATAGCGTGGAAGTTTGTCGGCGTCATTGTCGCTGGCCAATACTATGCCCCCGCCGTTGTTGTTGTGGAGCCATGACATTGGCCATGGGTGTGACTTCATCCGCGGAGTCGTTGTCATCGTGCGGTGGTGTTGTGGCACTGGCCACGCATGCATCACCACCTCGTCGTCGCCGTCCTGGACTCGCCGTGGGCGTATCCACGTCGTCGTGGAAGTCAGATGCAGTGACGAAATTGGTAAGTGGCAGGTACCCGAGCCGTGCTCTTGAACCCAAATAAAGCTATGACCCCACCAGTTACCGTACCGTCTCTAGGCATGCTAGAGTAGTCGGATAGTCTGGAATATGAAAAAAGTTCACAAACTTGAAGAGTTTTGTTCATTGGTCGCCTAAAAGCCTGCAAGGGACTTGGCGTGGTTGCCTCATTATTTCAGTGGTACACTCCGCCGCTAATTCCATTCGTTCATAGCCTAAGCCTGACCGGGCCTGGTGAATGGCCCTGGCTGCGCAGCGCCGCCCACTAAGGAACCTCAGGGCATTCATATTCTCTTGGGTCCTTGGCATCCAACCTAGTCGAAAACAACCCAAAAGAGTGCTAGAACATCGGACTTTGTCCATCCCAACCCCCTAGTGATATGTTTGCGTCGATCCTTCTTCAGGCTCCCATACTTGAGCTTGAAGCTTCGAAATCCAAGGTCAAGTCTTCTTGAATGCCTTGATGACAATCGACGCACGACATCCAATACCAGTGCGTGTCAAAACACAGAATTTTTGGGGTTTTTAGGTTCGCACCATATGGAACTCGTGAGAACGCCTGTGCAATGACTCTTCGAAAACAATGTTTGGTGGGTTTATGTCAAGGCTTGCTGAGATTCTCAAGCATTACAAGGGGAACAACAAGAATAGGTTTGGCTCACATGTACATCAATCTTTTTCGGTGCTCGTGGGATATGTACTTTCTCGTCATGGGCGGTCTGGCAGGAGGCGCCGTCAATATTTGATCGGGCAATACAAGGTGCGTATTCATTCATGCTCTAGTGCAAACCGGAGAGAGTCAACTCTTGATCATCATGCCTGAACATGATGGCCGCCCAAAGGAGCACGCGTTACAATCATGGCAATTTCATTATCAAGGATCACTACATTGGCTATCAGCTGCGCCGTCCCTTTGAATGCACATCGGTTAAGGGTTACACCCACGCTGATAGAGAGGTCGTCTGCTCGGTCCATATAAAGCACCATCGCTTAGTCTCCTTTGCGGTCCCCTCCCGTCCCAAGGTCCATTCAGCCATGTCATCAGATGAAATGCTTGGTGTCGTGCTCATCGTCCGTCACGGGGATCGGTTGGGTCTTTACCAAAGCCCGACGACATACAGTGCGAGCGCAACGCAAATCACGCCCCTGGGTGTCGTGCGTCATCTATTCCACGGACAGCCAAAGAACTAGACCCCCACTGACTTCATTCTAGCAACAAGAGTTCCAGCTAGGCCAGCTCTTGCAGTCGATCTACTTGAATGCCTCGTCTCCTTCCTACATCCCCGGAATGAGCACTGGCCTTTTCAACCAGTCTCAGGTGTACATCCAAGCTGACATCGGTGGTGAAAGCGGTGTCGTGTATGACTCGTGTGTTGCGCTCACTCAAGGACTTTGGCCTATATCGAGCGATAATGACATCACGCTCGCAAATGGCTCGACGATAACCGCACCGCTCGGAGGGTATCAGGTTCGTACACTTGCATCGGTGGCCTGTTTCCTTCCTTAAACTGAACAAACAACGTTAGTATATCCCCAGTGAGTATCCGTAAACATATCTCACGATCTAAACAACCCACCACGAAGTTCAGTCGAAACCGTAGACCCAAACCAAAATATCTCGCTGGAAGGATTCTTGAACTGCAATGTTAGTACCCCGTCACTTTTCCTCTCCTGGCGGTGTAATCAAGTGGCCACAGACATTCGACACGCATACAACCAACTTTTACAACTCTGAAGAGTTTCAACAAATGGCCAATCAAAGTGCTGCTTTCCTCAAGCTCCTTCCTCCCTACGTGGATGGTCGACAGGTCAGCTTGGAAAACATGGTACGGAATCCTCGTCTCACGCTCGACATCGCGTCTGACAATGTTCACAGTGGAACGTACGTTGAAACTCTATTCGTTGCGTCGCTCGAGAATCAAAGCTCTCTTCCACCAGATATACGACTACATGAACGTCAACGACATCCACAATAGCACGTTCGCTAACGCGCTTCCTCAGACCTTCCTCGCACAAGCAAGAGCACTCGCAAATTGGCACGAATACAACATCTTCACTGATCCAAGTGTGTCCGGCATCGGGAACAGTGAGTTGTACCCGCACCGTCTCTACCTTGGCCAACTGAATTGAGCCCCGTGCGTTCCGGTTCAGTCGCCGGTCGAGCAATAGTACCTTCCATTCTCGACGGGTTCGCGGATATCGTGAACGCGACGAACCCCGTGAAGCTACTGATCACAGCCATCGCGTACAAGCCCTTCCTGTCCCTGTTCAACATGACAGGCATTGCAGCCGCCAACCCAGAGCTCGCCGGAATCGGTAAAATTCCTATACCCTATCGCCTTGCTGTCATACTTCCTCACCAAGCGCCCGTCGTGTACCAGTGGACTATGCTTCTGTCGTAGCGTTCGAAGTTCGCCAGTCAAGTTCCGGGGGTGGACCCATGATTCGGCTCAACTTCAAGAACGGAACCGCCGACTTTGCGACGTACAACTTCCTGAACCGAACGGGGGACGTTCCGCTCTCTGCCTTCATCGACGCCGTGGCCGTAAGTAACTTTCCTGACCAGCTCAGTTGGCGCTCGCAAGAGGGTGGCGCTCGTTCCCAACGCGGGGAACTGACTCAATGATATAGTCCTCTGCTGTGAATACAACAGCCGACTGGTGCAACGTCTGCCAGAATTCCCAATATGGCGGATGCGTTGCACTCACGCTTGCCGCACAACAAGCCCATTCGGCGGCCATATCGCCTATCAGCCCGGTGGGAGCCGGGTTCCTTGGTGCCGGATTGACGCTAGCCGTGGCTATCTTGTCGATCGCGACGTTGATATTCCTGGGACTGCTGAGCTTCGGGAAGAAATCAAAAAGACAACTGAGGGCAGTGGAGGGTGATGACGTGCGTTTCTCAGAAGAAGAATGCGGTTGCATACTAAACTACTGCAGGTCGAGCTGCGAAACAGCTCGAGCACCAAGAGTTACCTAAGGGCGGACAGTGCCCCCTGAAAGTGACAAGGTGTTCCGTGAACGTGGACAACAATGACCTTTCGACAGTGAAGTAATGATCTATGAACTATGTATACTGACATGACATGTGGTGAAAAATGGCATATGGTCCCTGAATGTTTTGATATAAATCCAGATTTTGAGAGAAATGCAATGATATTGACGTAGCAAATCTTAACCTTGAGGTCGTATCACCTCCAATCATGGTCACTGTCGGCGGGATCGCTAACGAGGTCCTCGTCTTCTGTAGCATCGTGAAAGAAATCTACAAAGTCATGTCAGACGTACTGATAAGGTCCCAAATGTTGCACATGACCGTTATCACTATCCGAATCTTCCTCGTCGGGATAGTCATTCTTGTAATACTCTTCAGCTATGAAGGTTAATGAAGGAACATAAACAAAACATCGCGATCTGCATCGCGACACAAACCATTGGAATCCTCATCAGCCTCGTCTTCTTCCTCTGATTCAGAGTCATCAGATGAGTTGTCATTGTCCGCTGACGGCGGAAGGCCAGTCCTTCCAATTGTTAATACAAGTTCTATAGAACCTTTTGCTAAAATATACGTACACCGTCCCAAAGTTTGTGGTAAGCGAGTTCCACTCCGATATGGTATAGGGTCTCCGGTAAAATACATCCCACACGTAGTCGTCGCTGGTGATCATGGATAGATTGACATTTGGAATGGCACTTGAAGGGGTTTCTTGTACTGTCGAAGTTGGACCATAAGCTTCTTGATGAATGTTGGTGAAGAACATTGCATACACGTCAAATAATCTTGAAGGAGAGGAAGAAATTTATCTATCTCAGGATCCATGGGTGGCAAAGAGAGTTCTTGATCTTCGGGGATCGCGTCGTACATCTTGAACTCATTGCGTGAGAGATCTTTCGAGGAAATGACTTTCGGTCTGGGGAGGGGACAGCACAAGGTGGCTTAGGAAGTGAGTTGCATAAGTTAACAGACGTACGGGCTAGTGGGGCGTCTCTTCCGCCTCGTATCGTCCTCATCGCCTGTTACTCTTACGGCGTATCGACGGCCATCGTTATCCGTTCGAGGAGGCACATGAGGCACTCTCGCGTCTCGACTAGGCGGTACCTGCGTTTTTGTGACCTCATTCGAGTCTTGAGCTAAGCGCGAGATCTGGGACTGAATGGAGATAACCACCACAAGCACAAGATAAGGAAGATGCATAACAAAACACGCGCATTCCATCGACCCACCTGGAGATTCTGCCTCAACTCGCTGTTGTCCCAAGCATCGTGCTCGACCGTCTGGGCAAACTGAAACACATCGAGGCCACCGCGTGATTTTTTACTCCTAGACCGTGATTCGACAACTGGTTGGAGAGTGAGCGAGTCTGGTTGACACAAGAGTAGCGTGTTGTGTGGCCATGATGCATACCGAGCGCGTCCAAGGGTTCTTCCGTGCGCTTTCGCTTTATGCGCAGGATGGTGTAGGCATGATTTTTCAACTGTATATCCATCGCGTCCTACCTTGTCTTCGTGGTCGTTGTGGTCAAACGACGTTGTGGAAGGTCGGTAGCCAGAGGCAAGTGTTCCTGTGCTCATTGGATCACATAATCGCATGACTCATGCAGCACGGTTCAGCCCCTCACCATCACCATCACCATCACCATCACCATGGAAAGTCATCATC
>JBBPJS010000729.1:0-14318 GCA_038088835.1 Singerocomus rubriflavus | reverse complement strand
AGGGCTGACGTTCGGCGGCTATGACGACTCAGTGACAACAAGTCCGGTGAACTACGTTCCCCTTACGACAACCCCTCCTGCATCGTATTATTGGGGTATCAACCAGTCAATTTCTTATGGTGGCACTCCTATTTTATCTTCGACGTCTGGTATCGTTGATACGGGCACTACCCTCATTTTCATTGCCACAGGTGAGTAACAGCGTTGGCGGATTACCCATACCCTGACAGTTTGCTCCTTCGGAACACTGTAGACGCGTTCCAGAAGTATCGGTCAATGACGGGTGCAACACTAGACGTCGATACAGGTCTCCTAATCATTTCCCCCACTCAGTATGCCAACCTAAAACCGTTGTCGTTCAACATCGGAGGCACCTCTTATGATCTCGTTCCAAACGCACAGATTTTTCCTCGTGCCCTGAACAATGCCCTTGGCGGGTCTTCGAGTTTAATATACCTTGTTGTGAACGATATTGGCTCTGAAGATGGGTCGCCTTTCGGTTTCGTCAACGGCTATACCTTTCTGTATGATCTTGTCTAGTCTTTTGCTGTGGGCGGGATCTCACGTTTTGTTTCGCACAGGGAACGCTTCTACAGTATCTATGACACTAGCAACCAACGTTTTGGAATCGCAAAGACGATTTATACGGATTCAAACACAAACTAATACAGTAGAGAAGTCTATGGAATAGAGTCTAATGGGTCATATGAAATAGGGCTGGGGACACAGAATACTTGAAACTAACTTGTTATGTTTGGTTGTTGTAACGTACAATCGCTAGTAAGAAATCACGACATTAGTTCGTATGGTGACGATGCTATGAGACCAAGTGCGATTGGAGCCAACGGCCTTGGCGCGAGTCAATCGTGTTGAACTGAGGTGGGCAGCCACTAGGGCGCCAGCAGAGGAGGAACCTCTTGGGTACCAGATGGTGGTGGTAGACTCTCTATTTGTCCCTGTATATTAATATAGAGCCAGATTATCATATACAGGAGGTGTGAGATAAGGTTATCTAATCTACTATATAGTAGGGCCTTATCTAATCTTGCCAAAGCGGCCAATAGGGGCCATGCCACAATGTAATCCTACATTATTGTAGCTAGTGAATGGCAGCTGAATAGTGCCAGTTCAACAAATTGCCCGGAGACAGTACACCACATCATCACACAACAATATTAGTGGACCCAAAGAACACGCCAATCTCCCAACGTAGACCACCTTATCAGATGTAAACCTCGTACCGCGAATGAGTCGATGAAATATGAAATGTAGTACGTATGGGCATGCTTATAGGTCAAGATGGTACAGTACTGTGATGCTGTGTGAACATGTCTCTGCCTCTTTTCTGCTTGTATCTTATCTTGCGTGTGACATATGTTCCTGCCGTTGTCGAGGTTGATGATAAGCGATACCAGTTACAATACACAACAGAATCTGATGACATGGGCGTTCGATTTGAAGGGTTGTCATGAGCCAACAAATCGAACATGGCATCCAAGCAACATGTACGCCTAGGCCTCTGACATTGCCGGTCACACTTCGTTGTCGATTGCATGTTTCTGACGTCCAACTTGAAGCCGCTCCAGGTTGGCTGTCACGTCCATAAGCCGTGATATCTGGAAGTCTCGTGGTAGTACTGCACACTGTTTGTCAGGATTGCGGACAGATATATGCTCCGACATGATACCCGGGCATCGGCACGCGAATGTGATGCCACCCTCGACATGACAGGATGTGACAGCAGGTGCGAATGGACAGTATACATTCTACTTTATCCTGTATGTGCCATGATATACTGTGAAAGTTGATATGGTGTGTGGTAGACTGCTAGCTTAGTGACTTTGACGTACAATATCGCCGTTTCGGTCGTTGACACGGGAATCGAACACATGGACGTCTGGTTCTGCCCGCACCCGTGTCATATTAGTAGTATGCTTGCTATAAACCATCTATTCGAGACCCAACATGGGCTGGGAGGGCGACGCGGAGGCGATATAAGAGTAAAGAGTAAATCGACTCTAAGTCTGTAATCCTGCTTATGGCTGTAACGAGCGTACACCATAGCGCAGGGGCCATTTTGGCGGACTACTAGCGCAGACATCAACTGTGGGAGTGTAAAGAGTGGTGAATATTGCTGGGTTTGCGTGTCCGATCTGCCGGTAGGTTGTGCAGGTTGAGTGCCAGGAGTGAGGTGTCTTACCAACAAAATGGAGCAGGGAATGAAAATATCGCCTCCATGGGCCAGTCAGGCGGAGGAGATATATTCGAGCGTCTACCAACGCCTGGCACACCAGAACGTGCTAGCGTGGATTTCTCTCCGAGCTGTCTAGGATGAGCGACAAGTATCAATGGCACCAACATTCAACGCTGGCACCGGTTGACAAATGATTACGTACAACACCTGTTCATCCGGTTTGAGTACCAAGTGCGGCTGTTCGAAACCCGCAGGAGGACCGGGAGCGTTGGTGAGCTCATGTCCTACCTTGTCAGATGCTGTCAGAATTTTAAAAAAATGGACAGAGTACTCGGTAACACTACGTAGTGGATGCTGAACAACTTCAAGTTTCAGTAGTTCGTCAGTCCATGTCCTCCATGACAATTTGACATTCAACCACTTCGAGATTCAAACCCTCGTGAGCTCCGAGAATCGAATTGGCGTTCAATTTATTCATGATCCCGACAAATACACTTACACTCCCAATATAGACCCGGCAAAGTGGCGCTTGTGTCGGTCATCCCGTGTCAGTTGTCAGTGGTCATGCCATGGATAGCGTGACGTATTCCTTGGGGCAACACCTGCCATCTTCATGATAGTACGATAAGATGTTGTCATATGCACTCTAATGCGTCATATTGACGCTCGTAGCATTTAAGAACGCAACGTTGACGTTCTGAATTCTTCAGCCCATTCTGTTAGGTCACCATGTTCCCTTCTACGGTTCTCCTGTCATTGATTCTCGCCAGCTTTTCTATCGTGGACGCAAGCTTCCTCGGTCGTAACACAGGCAAGGCCACTCTCAACTTTGCCACGAGAATCAACGTGAATGGCAATCCGGTCAACATTGCCGAGAAAGATCGTGCTCGTGCCCAGGCTTTCAAAAGTACTACCCATCTAAACAGACGCAGCACGTCTATGAATTCCACAAACTCCGTTGTGACCTATACCGCTCAGATCGGAGTTGGCAGTCCGGCAACAGACTGTAGGTGGTTACTCACTCATACATGAGGGCGTACAGGCTAAGTGAGTGTAGACACGCTGATAATCGATACTGGAAGTTCGAACACCTGGATCGGAGCTAACAAATCGTACACACAGACTAGTACCAGCCACGACACTGGAAACACTGTCGTACGTTTCTGATGATTTCAGACCATTTGTACTAGATTTGACGACAACCAACTAGTCAGTAATCTATGGTTCTGGAGCCTTCGTCGGAAAGGAGTGGAATGATACGGTTACGCTTGTACCCGGCTTGGTAGTCGAAAACCAATCCATCGGGGTTGCCAGCTATGCCTACGGTTTCAATGGCTATGATGGTATTCTTGGTGTAGGCCCCGTCGATCTGACTTCTGGTACAGTTAGCAACACAAACACAGTACCCACTGTATTGGATAACCTTGTCTCGCAAGGGATGATCTCTGAGGAGGTGCTCGGGATTTACTTCGTCCCGGCGTCCGAGTCCAGCAATGCAGGTGTACTCACCATTGGTGGCTATGACGATTCAACTATCACAAGCTCTGTGGAATACGTCACGCTTACAACGAGCTCGCCTGCCTCGGAATATTGGGGAATTGATCAGTCGATCTCTTATGGCGGAAGCACCATCTTGTCGACCACCTCCGGTATTGTGGATACTGGTACAACCCTCGTTCTTATCGCCACGGGTAAGTGATCTACTAAGACTGGCTGAACAGTTCAATTGCCTACATCTTGTGATGATACCTGCAGATGCGTTCCATAAATACCAGTCCGCGACAGGTGGCACCTTGGACCAGTCTACCGGTCTCCTCACCATCACCCCCAGTCAGTATGCTAACCTGGAGACGCTGTCGTTCCACGTTGGAGACGAATCCTACGACCTCTCGCCCAACGCACAGATCTGGCCCCGCTCGCTCAATACTGCCATTGGTGGTAGCTCTAACTCGATCTATCTCATCGTTTCCGACATTGGTAGCATGTCCGGATCTGGGCTCGACTTTATCGATGGGTACACTTTCCTGTACGTCCTTGCATCCTTTTTATTCAGCCTGGACGCTTAGCATGTGTTTATAAATTGTTTTGGTCAGCGAGCGTTACTACAGCGTCTTCGATACTACCAACAAACGGGTCGGCTTTGCTTCCACGGCTTATACCGACGCGACCACCAATTGAAGTTCTTTTTCTTCATCAGACCATCTACCATCCACCGCTCTTTGTTATCATATCGCATCTTCCAGACACTACCATTGCACCCTTTCATGAGATACCCTTGTGGCGAGGACAATGTATAAAAATCAAAGGTGCGTTGGTCTCGTGTATGTTGTACTTGAGAGCGAGTAAAAAACGTGTTCTTGATTACACCCAACGTCCTGGAGCCAATTCTCCCTTTTTAGTGTCACATTTGATACTCTCCTCATTCACTACATCAATTTTTTAAATATACGACTCGGTCGTATCTACGATTGAGGTTATGCGTATAGCCCAGTATATATGTAGCTAGTCTGACGTTGATTAGTTTCTGTGTAATGAAGCATCCAGATACCATGAAGACACGTCGCAATTGGACTAAGCCAGGTAGTGTCAATCGTGTGTCTGTTAACCACTGGGGCCAAATGGGCCCTTTCCTGGAAAGTTGATAAACCCAGGTTGAACGTGTACCGTTATCCAGCTAATAATGGATAATTTTTATGTCAGAGATCAAGTACGAGGCATCTGCTATCTCTCCCAGCCATCCGAGCCCATAGAGTAGACAATCCAGACACTGGCAGTTTACTTCCTTCGGAACAATGTAGATAACTCCACTCCATATAATGCAGACTTGCAGGCCCTGTCATTCAATGTTGAAGGTACTGTACCTCCTTCGCACAAACCGTTAAACCTTGCTCTCCGCATAAATGCCATCATTGGTGGTATAAAACGATAATGGTATCGACGATGAACCCTCTTCTGTGTTTCGCCGGGCTGTCGTCTTCTTGTATGTTCGATCTGGCTTTCCCCCTCAGAGGGTGTGCAGGGACCGCAGACGCTCAGACAAAGACTCGTTGCAAACTCACCGAAGCGTAGCCGGAGTCAGAGCGGGAGAAAAAGACCCGATAAGAGTGGATGGGGTGAACGGACACTGCACAGGCGAAACAGAGCAACCAAGGGGCACGGGAAAACAGGGTGCTGGCGGGGAGAGAGACACTAGCTCGCATGCGTAGGTCAGGGGATGATCGAAATGGGGGCCACGAACGTCGGAGCCTGAAAACATAATTACTCGTGCCAGAAGCCCGCGAGACAATTTATTGGAACCTTGCCAAAGAAAACGTGGGAGGCTTATAGGAAGGGGTTGTTTGTATACTGAACGTATGACATGGCCCTATATGAGCGCATAGGGAGCACAATCTTGGAGCACGGTACCATCTTATCCTACGCCGATAAGACTGCCAAGAAAGCTATTCAATTATAGAAGTATATGATCTTGGGCTGGAGACATACGAAACAAGCCCGATGGCACGGCCTTGATTGGTTCCTGTCAGGCTTGTCGTATGCTCAAGTTAGTCTACTTCTACTCTCGGCAACCTCCACAATTCCACCACTCCGCTCTGTCTAAGCTCACTTGTATTTGCAATCGCCAGCGGGAAGCGCGATACAAGCATGCACGTTAATGCGACGACAACGTGTTTGTGAGAACACCCCTAGCTATGCGTACATGGCATCGCAAAATCTGGACCTGTCCAGCTATCTCAATGCCCCTAGGGTACCTACGCACAACTTCACCAGGCAGAATTACACAATCACAATTACCCAAAATCTGCATCGAGATTTGGAACCTACGTGGATCTTGGCAGCAGCTGACGAACTTACTCTGTGAATCGCGTAGGGGTGCAGAGGCAACCATGACAGCGACACGTCATGGTTTGAAACCTCCTCTACGACCTCTGTATCCCCGACTTCCGAGAATTGGCGGCGTCATCCAGATCCACATGCTCATCCGGTTTTCGCCGTATGCTACCGAAGTTATAGTGGTACTTCTACCGGTCTTATGCCCTTATGCGTCAACCGCATGATGCACTCCTCAGGGCAACACATGCCATCTACATGATAATATGATGAAATCTTAGCATATGCACTCTATAACACGCCACATGGGGATCTAGCATTTAAGAGCTCACCATTGCGGCTCAGTTATTCAGCCGTCTCGTCCGTTCCCCATGTTTTCTTCTGCAGCGCTCCTGTCGGTGATCCTTGCCAGCTTAGCTGTCGTGGATGCGAGTCCACTCAGTCGTAGCATAGGGAAGACTACTCTCCACCTTTCTGGGAGAATCAACTCGAATGGTCAGGGAAACGTTGCCAATAGAGATCGTGCTCGTATCCAGGCTCTCAGAAGCGCTCACCATCTAAACAAAGACAGCAAGCCTGTCAGTGTTGTGAACGCCATTTCGTGCTACACTGCCGAAATTGGAGTTGGAAGCCCAGATACGACTTGTATGTGGACCTGTTGCTTATCCCAGCACACGGGCTGAGCATATATAGACACGCTGATAGTCGATACTGGAAGTTCGAACACTTGGATCGGAGCTAACAAGTCTTACACCCAGACCAACACCAGTCATGACACTGGAAACTTTGTTGTACGTTTCTAATGCTTTCACGCCATTTGGATGAGACCTACTGAACGATAATCCAACAGAGTGTGTCATATGGTTCGGGAGCTTTCTATGGGGAGGAATACACAGATACTGTCGCCTTTGCGCCTGACTTGGTAATCAGAAACCAGTCTATTGGTGTCGCCAACTCTACATTCGGTTTCAATGGCGTTGATGGTATTCTGGGGGTGGGTCCTGTCGACCTGACTTACGGTACAGTCGGCAACACAAACACGGTCCCCACCGTAATGGACAACCTCCTTTCACAAGGGACGATCTCTGAGGAGGTACTCGGGGTTTACTTCGCCCCGGTTTCCCTGCCTAGCAGTGTCGGCACACTTACGATTAGTGGCTATGACGAGTCTGTGATCACAAGTTCGGTGGACTATGTTCCGCTTACGAAGACTTCTCCTTCATCTCGATATTGGGGGATTGACCAATCAATCTCTTACAACGGAAGAAGTCTCCTATCAACGACTGCCGGTATCCTTGATACCGGTACTACGCTCATTCTTATTGCCACGGGTGAGTGACATGTCGAGTCTGACAGGCGACTTGCCGACATTCCGTGACGGTACTTTGGTACCCATAGACGCGTTCCAAAAATACGCTTCATTAACGGGCGGCGTCTTGGACCAAGCTACTGGCCTCCTCGCCATCACCACTGAACAGTATGCCAATCTGCACACGTTGTCGTTCCGCATCGGACACCACACATACGACCTTTCGCCCAATGCGCAGATTTGGCCCCGTTCGCTCAACACTGCCATCAGTGGCAACTCGACTGCAATTTATCTTATTGTCAACGATGCAGGCGCCCCATCTGGAACTGGGCTCGACTTTATCAATGGGTACGCTTTCCTGTAAGTTTCCACCTTCCTTTTTGGATACATGGCAGACGTTTTATTTATTTCGGTCAGCGAGCGCTACTACAGTGTCTATGACACCACTAACAATCGGGTCGGCTTTGCCTCCACTGCCCATACACACGCAATCACCAACTAGCGCTTTTTACCCACTGTACAACTCTCAGCCACTCTTTTGTGTGTTGGATTACAAGCACGCGCGCAGCCACAACCAGCCCGAATGATTACTGGTGCGCACACGAGCTGAATGCGCAACATATCTCGCGTATTCATCAGCAAAATGTACATTTACTTTTTTGGTACTTTTTTGAACTTTTTTGATATTTTCTGCTGCTTTGAGGGTGAGAATATGCTTTTTGATCCCAGAAAGCAGTAAAAAGTGTGGAAAAAGCAGCAAAAAGCAGGAAAAGTAAGTTGACAATTTGCTGATGTTGCACATCATATGGACTCTTTCACTGCTTTTATTGTGTACTTACATTTTCTCTGATTCCTGTGTCTTACATATCTGAAGCCCTGCAAGCTTCTAGTATCCCCTTTAGCTACTATCTGGTCTCTTTTGTGATGGAGATTGGTGTGCCAACAACACTAGAGGTAAAGAGTGAATACTTCAGTTGAAAGTAGTGATTGGCATGGCCCAGCTTGGAGGGCTTAGGACTTACTGAAATCTTGAGCCAGGCCCTGACAAGGGCTCAGAGCCAGCTTTAACTTAAGCTGGAGCTCAGTGTAGACAAGAAAGTGTAGCATTATTGTAGAAAATAAACCTAGTCAATTGTAGTTATGGTTATCTCATACACATCTACACTCTTGTCATCATCCTGAATGAAGAATCTGTATAGTATGTTTGTGTATCTACAAGGAATGGTGGCATGTTGGGAGCAAGGGTGATCAGTTGAGTAGGTCATGTCCTGGACTGTGTGCAAGCTGTGTGCAACTGAGCAAACTATAATATGAAGGTGGTAAGTCTTTAAGTACATTAATATGTGTGATAACAATAGTAGATGTAAG
Source organism: Singerocomus rubriflavus (assembly GCA_038088835.1). NCBI lineage: Eukaryota > Fungi > Basidiomycota > Agaricomycetes > Boletales > Boletaceae > Singerocomus > Singerocomus rubriflavus. The sequence goes on along the minus strand of JBBPJS010000729.1, from coordinate 5,619 downwards.
TGGTGTTAGGATAACAAGCATGTGCACAGCACAGCCCATAAATGAATCAATCAATCACTAGTGTGCACATGGCCTGATGTGTCAGAATAACAAGTGCAAACATAGCCTGGGCTGTGATTTATTCAGACTGATCACCACTATCATTGACATGCCACCATTCTTCATACAGACACAAGTATATCATATGGACCCTTCATCCCAGTACCACAGGGTACTTACATTCCTCTCCTTGTTTCTGTGGCTCTTACAATACATATCTTTCTCAACCCTCTTCTTTACAATATAATACAAACTCATAGTATATAAATGATGTCTCTCACATTCAAACCTCTCAGTTCATTGCATCACATGATGACTGAGGTAAGCTACTTATACCTCTACTTTATTAGCTATTAATCTGACTTGTACATAGAGAACCTCTGCTAGTTGTGTGCTCACATCCCCAATCAAGTGTATATTTCTATCATAATGCACCTTATATAAACCATATGGACAGTATATTTAGTTATATCAAGTATATATGTTTCTATCTCTTTTTCTATGTTTATTGACAATATGAATCATTAATATGATCCTTTATCCCCTTTGCACTATATAATAAAACTTCACAGTATATAAGTCATATATTTTCATTCTCAAGCATTTTAGTCCATTGTATCATACACAACTGAGATGAGCTACTTGTACTTTACTTTATCAATTACTCAAACTAACTTGTACATAGTTTAGCTCTTGTCTACTCATGTACTTGCTTTCTGATCAAGTCCAAATTCTATTAGATGGTGCTTACCTCCAGTTGTATAATATTGGATTAAAGGTAAGATGCTGTGCAGTGTAGCATAAGATGAATGAGTGTTGCAGAACCAAAGAGTTATGCTATACTGCCATCTAACCCAACAACCTGTCAGGTGACCAGAATGAACTGATATGGGGCTAAACCTTGATGTTTGGGGATGAGGAATGGTGCTAGGACAGCTAAAGGGTTTGTGGATAAAAAAAAGGACTGCACATTGGGGGAACTTTCTATTCATGAACTCCAGTACTACTCTTGCAAGTACTTGATAACCATGGTACTCTTGCAACCAGGTTCTGTCTTTCTCCTAATACTATGACCTAATGTACATAGCATAATTGTGTTCAACTCTTGGGGCAAGCATTCCAAGCCTTGGATAATTATGTGACTATTACCAGATTGCCATCCTTGAAAACAAAGGCAGTGTCACCAAATATAGGGAGTCTGTATGGATAATCTCCACTATCTTTCTATGAGAGACACTGTGCTACTTGAGGATATAACTTATCTAATATAAAGGGATGGTTAATATGATAAGGGCCAATCAGCAACATAGCCTGTTATGATCTGCAGGTATAACATCTAGCTTGGCTAAACATTAAGGGCCTTGCTGTCATATGATCTTTAATATTCTGATACAATGATTCTTTCAAAGAATGTGTTCTGTTCTTCAAGTATGGGAATTGGTCTTGATGCTGAACAAGCTTGCTCACTGGGCCTAAGTTGGCAGTTCAGTACAGTGTGAGGAGGTACTGCTGATAGAGGGAAGGGAGAGGAGGATTAGCTTTATCTTCAGACTGTCCTACTTCTAGGAAGTTATAAAGACTTGGTAGGTAAATAACTGTTCTTTACTTGTATCATCACTAGGCCACCAGTTAAGGCAGAGTAGGAGAGGATTGAACAAGTGGATTAGGCTGGGGGACTCAGCTATTGCACAACCCCTTTATATACATTACAAAACTGAGCACAGATCAAGCTGTACTCTGGGTCTAGGGTATATACTATTAATGCTATTGGTAAGTAGGGTAAAGGATAAGGTCCATGAGGTAAAGGGTTAGGCATTCATATGAAGTGGGAAAATGAGAAGCAGATATGAATGCAGGAAATAGAATAGAATGGAAGATCAATCACAAAGTATGACTAATCATAGGAGGGATCATGGCAGAGATTCATCTAGAATCTTGCAGAGTCATGATCAAGATGCAATCTTGATGAGTAATCATACCAATCAAATGGTAAGGGCAGAAATGAAGGAAAAGTAATCAAGATCAGAATGGAAGAGTGATTAGTATGATGTTGTGACAATTGTGAAAGGATGAAGAGGTGTCAAGATGTGATTATGTGACAAGGTGAAGGCATGAAAGTGTAAAGGGATGGAGAAGATCACATGATCAGGGAAAGTTATGATGTCATGAGAGTAGTCATGAAAGTATACACTTATGCAACTTGTGCAAGCACTCATAGCAGTTATAGTGCAAGTATTCATACAAGTTCATAACAATGAGCAGTGATGATAAGTGAGTGAGTGATGAGCAATCAAAGCAAAACACTACACTGCCTATCTCCATCACCATAATCTATTGGGCAATCTGGCATTATCTTTTATGGGGCTGAACCATGAATAAAAGAGAGAATGACTAGAATAGTCAGAGAGGGGATTGGAAGTAAGAAAAGAGTGATTTTCAACTTCTTAAAGAACTCTTGCATTGTCAGTATGACTAAGCACTCCTATAGCTGGTCTATATCCTCTGAATACTACATTCTATAAGTGTAGCATAATCATTTTCAGCTCTTGGGGTGAGGAGTCTAAGCCTTGGGTAATCACATGGCTATCTTCAGATTGCCAACTTTGAAAGCTGATTCTTAGGGTGCCACCCTATTTAGGATCTCACACTGTACACCACTAGATCTTCTCACAAGTCGGCAGACAAGGAGGAACAACTAATAAATAACAACTGTTAATATGATAAGGGAAGCTGGCAGCATACACCTATTGTTGAGCGACCTAGTAAAAGACTATACTTTTTGAACAATAACAACTGGGGCTTGATATGCAGATACTGTGCAGAGTTTTGCCACACAGTCCACACAGATAATCACAAAAGGGAAGATGGGAAATGGTGAAGGATAATGGAAGAGTAGTTGTTATAACATCACAATCACATCTTGTACTCTATGTTAGCAAGTGTGTGCATGACTACACCCTGCATACTTTGTGTTAGCACATGGGCATGAATATCTATTCCCTATGACTTTCTCTGGTCACATGATCACCTCATTCCTTCTTCACATCATCACTCCATTACATGCTCCATATCTTAACCCCTCTCTCTCACAACTCTTATGACCCCCAACTGATCATCTAGATTCTCCTCCACATCCTCAAGGCTATTATGCCTTCTTCATATCCACCCTTACCTTTCAATCAGTACAATTACTTATTGCGATTACATCTTGATCATTACTCTGCAGAACCCTTGATGGAATCTCTGCCATGATCCTTCCTTTGATCATTCACATCTTGTGATGATTTTCCCTTTAAATTACTTTCTGCAGGTTTCCTTCTTTCTGATCTTCTCAGAAGCCTGCCTAACCTTTGCCTCATGGACCTAACCCTTTACCCTACTAGTACCCAATAGTCTTAATAGCATATACTCTAGATAGTAAGTCACAGCTTGGTCTGTGCATTCTCATATACCATATATAAGAGGTTGTGCAAGAGCTGTTGTCCCCTAGCCAAATCCACTTGTTCATCTTTTCCACTCTGTCTTCACTGGTGGCCTGGTGATGTTTAAGGAACAGCAAGTAAAGAGGTAGCTATTCGCCCACCCAGTCTTTGGACTGCCTGGGAATGAGGCATTGCCTGGATGCAGTCTCATCTCCACTCCCCTTACTCTTTTATTTATAACTGTATGGTCATGCTAACTCAGGACTCAGTCAAAACAGAACCCAGTCAAAACAATCTGGAAAACTATTGTTTATCAAGATATACTATGAGAAGATAAAGCCACATGACTCAAGACATTATCGCAATGCTCAAGATAATGTTATACCTGCAGGTATCATAGATATATGCTGCCAGATTCCCTTATCATATTTGATGTCTATCTATTAGTGTGCCTTCTTGCCTGTGGGCTTGGAGATAATCCTGTTGGGCTACTGTATGTAAGACCCCAGGATGAGATGGCACCCCTGACCAGCTTTCAAGGGTTGCAACCTGAAGATAGCAATGCAATCACCCAAGACCCAGACTCCTTGCCCCAAGAGTTGACTATGATTATGCCAGTTTTATAGGTGCTGGTATTAGAAGGATATGGACATGGCTGCAAGAGTGCCTGTCACACTGATGATGCAATAGTTCATCAAGGAGTAGAAGATCATCCTTTCCTCTTATCTGATTCCCTTTAGCTGTTCTAGCATTCTTTCTCTCCACAATTTCTCTAGGATTCAGTTGGTGATGCCAGATCACTTGATGGGTTATGGTGATGGACAATAGGCAGAGTTGTATAGTGTTTCTCTGGTCTCTCAACAGTAGTATCCTTAGGTCTTAACCTACTAAAAGGCAAGTAATCAAATGAATTAGACTGAGGGGCATTAGTTGAAAGTAGACCCTATATTTATACTACTCTACAGTGTGCACAGACTAGGTGACATCATAGATAAAGTGTGAAAAGAAGTAGTGGAGATTAATATCTTAAGGCAAGCCATGAGGCCATCAAATGGAAGAGAAGGAAAGAAGTGATGGAAATGAAAAGAAGGCTTCTTTTATAAACAGAAATTAAACAGGCTGTGCCCATGAGGCAGCTATGATGTATAATATCATTGGTCTAGGCCTGATCATGTGATTAGTCATGTGATAAAAAGATAAGATAAGATAAGATCAAGAGATAAGATAAAAGAAAAAGTGAAAAAGTGTTCAAGAGAGTGTATGAGTTCATAACACCTATGCAATCTGTAATATAACATTATTTTAAGCATTGTGATAATGTTATAACATCACAATCACCACTTGCACTTTGTGTTATCAAGTGTGTGCACAACTACTCCCTGCATACTTTGTGTTAGTGCATGGGCATGATTTCTCACAATCATGTGACTACTTTGTCCCTTCACACTTCATGCCTTTACCTATCACATATATCACATCTTCACTCTCTTCACATTCTTCATGTCATCACAAACTCACACCAATCATCTTAAATCTGCCCACATCCTTAAGGCTTCCATGCCTTCTTCATTTCCATCCTTTCCCTTTGATTGGTACAATCTTTTATCAAGATATTAATCTCAATCACGACCCTGCAGGATTTTGATGATCTTTGCCATGATTCTTATTCTGATTTTTCACATCTTGTGATCAATCTTCCATTTATATTAATCCCTGCAACTTCATCTCTGCTTCTTCTATTCTGATAAATGAGTTGCCTAACCTTTCCCTTATGGACTAAACCCTTATATAGTAGAGCCAATAGCATTAATAGTGTATACCATAGATAGTAAGTCACAGCTTGGTCTGTGCACTCTCCTGTACTGTATATAAGGGGTTGTGCAAGGGCTGTCATCCCCTAGCTAAATCCACTTGTTTACCTCTCCTACTCTGCCTGCAAAGGTGGCCTAGTGATGTTCAAGCTATAACAAGTAAAAGAGTAGCTATTTGCCTACCTGATCTTTGGACTGCCTAGGAGTGAGGCATTGCTTGGATGTGGTCTCACTTTATCCTCCTCCCTTATTCTCATTCTGTGTGGTCATGCCAGCTTAAAATACAGTCAAGACAAGTCATGGTCAAGACAACTTGAAGCCACATTCTTTGTGAAGTATGCCCATTT
>JBBPJS010000728.1:0-13890 GCA_038088835.1 Singerocomus rubriflavus | reverse complement strand
AGTTAAGAGGGCCAGGCGAATACCATCCTTTACTTGACTGTTGTCACTAGGCCACCTTGGTAGGCAGGATAGGACGTGAGGAAACAAGTGGATTAGGCTGGGGGAACAGCCCTACTCATAACCCCACTACTTATACGTTACAAGATGGTGCACAGACCAAGCTGTGACTAGGGTTCTAGGATATACGGGATTAATGCTATAGGCTACTAGGGTAAAGGGTTTAGTCCATGAGTGAAAGGTTAGGCATCTCTTCTAAAGAATGAAACGAAGTGGAGATGAGATGCAGGGTCTAAGATATAGGGGAAGATCGATCACAAGATGTGACTAATCAGAGGAGAGATCGTGGCAGAGATTCATCTAGGATCTTGCAGGGTCATGATCGAGATGCAATCTCGATGTGTGATCATACCAATCGAAGGGTAAGGGCGGAGATGAAAGAAGAGGGATTGAGATTGGAATGGAAGATTGATCGGCAAAGTCATGAAAGGTGTGAAGAGGTGAACACCGAGGATGTGATACACATGAAGGGAAAAGGGTGTGATGATGTGAAGGAACGGAAGAGGTCATGTGATCAGGGATAGTCATGATTGAGTACTCGTGCATGCAAGCAAGCAGTCATTGTACTGTCGTATTCATAAGGTTCGTACACAATTTGTAACACTTGGCTTCACCTTATGTGGTGCATCCTTGCATAGAATCTGGTTGTTCTGAATTTACTAAGGGTCAGAGATTGGAGGTCAAAGGGGGTAATTAGAAGGAGTTGATCAACAACTTAGGAGAACAAGTGGGGAGAGCATCAGGTTATGTTGATATTCAAACTAAAGTGTACAAGTTGTAACTACAGAGTTTATATACAGAGGGGCTTGGATGACTAAGTCTGAAGTCAGATTACAGTATGTACTGGAGGGGTCAGAGATAAGACTATGCTAGAGCACAGCCTCAGAGCTGTGCTCCTAAGCAAGCACCAGTATCAGAGTTCTTGTCATATCCCATATCCCAAGTCTACTCCAGTACCTCCATACCATCTCCGTTGTACCTCCAGTCCGTCTCTCCTTCGTTCTCCTGTACTTACTCCACTCGGACTTGTAGTTACTCATTTCCTTTGACTCTGTTCCTCTTACATTCTCATACGTTACTCATACCTTACATTCCATTTCTCACTTAGTTAGAACTCCGATACCGGTGCTCGCTTAGGAGCACAGCTCCGAGGCTGCACTCCAGCATAGTCTTACCTCCAACCCCTCTGGTACATACTGTAACCTGACTCCAGACTTAGTCATCCGAGTCCCTCCATATATAAACTCCGTAGTTATGACTTGTATACTTCAGTTTGAATATCAACATAACCTGACGCTCTCCCCACTCGTCCTCTAAGTCGTTGACCGACTTCTCCTCACTACCCCCTCTGACCTCTGACCTCTGACCCTCTGTAAATTCGGGACAACCGGATCCTGTGCAAGGGCGCACCACATAAGGTGAAGCCAAGTCCCGTCTGACCCCCTCAACTCTGGACCTTCGGAGTTCCCCTCGGAGCAGTGTCCGACCTGAGTTTAACAGTTCTAACTAAGCAAGAAATGAAATGTAAGGTATGGGTGATATAGGAGAATGTAAGGAAACAGAGTTAGAAGGAATTAGTAAGTACAAGTCCAGACAGAGTAAGTACAGGAGGAGATGGAGGTGAATGGACCAGAGGTATGATGGAGATGGTATGGAGGTATCAGAGTTGGCTTAAAGTATGGGATATGATAGTATTCCCTTTTTAGGCCTGAACTCTTGAAGGCCACTGAGGGTCACATGACTCTGTTGATTGTGGAGTCTAAAAACTTAAGTGGCAGAGTGGAGCATCACCTGCATAATATAAAATCTGGGTGATCCATGAACAACTCCTTAGAACTAGACCACCATGTCTAAGTATGCTGATATTAAAACTTGGAGTGATGAGTGACTGATGGAGTGTGCTGACAACAATGATGTGCTGTGAGAAGCCAAGGTGGCAGAACAGAGGTGGCATGTGAAGGCAAGAAGGAAGGAGGAGGAACAGAGGAAAGCAGAGGAGGCTGCCAGAAAGTGGGCAGAGGAGGATGCAAGGTGTTGAGCAGAGGCTGAGGCAGCAGCCAGAAAGAGGGTGAGTTGGCATGTTGCAACCAGATAATGCTGACAGAGATCAGGTAGAGCAGATAGCAGCAGAGCAGAGTTTCAGCCAAGGGAAAGGAAAGCAGTGTGTGGAGCCAGTGCTGGAGTGCACTCTCAGGTCAGGGAAGGTGACATCATGTAAGAAATGCTGATGTGTTAAGGCAAGGTGCAAGAGGCTCAGGGAGGAGAGAATAGAGGTGAAGAGAAAGAGGAACATATATGATAGGGAGGAGATGGAGGTGCCCTAGAAGAAGGTTTAGTCAGAGGAGATGGAAGGTAGGTCAGAGTTGAGGGAGTGCATGGAGTTGGTCATGAGGGTGATCAATGACCACTGGAATGTGGTGTGAAGCTGGCTGGATCTACTAATTCTAGTAGTGGGCCAGCTGGTGGACCTTAAGATTACAGAGGTCTACCCAAACAATAAAAACAAGGAGGGAATGGTGTTACAAATGTTGTACAATACTTGTGCTATGACTGTGTGCTTGCACACACAAGTGCTACTCATGACCCTTCCCTGATCACATAACCTCTTTGTCCCTTCACATATTTATGCCATCACCTCATCACATCTTTACATTATCACTTTCTCTCTGTTATGACATTGCAATCACACCTTGTACTTTGTGTCATCAAGTGTGTGCATGACTCTTCCTACATACTTTGTGTTAGCACATGGGCACAGCTATCTATTCTTTATGACATTCCCTGGTCATGTGATCACTTCTTTCCTTCTTCACATCATCACTCCATCATGTGTTCCACATCTCAACCCCTTTTCCTTCTTCTCATGACCATTATAACTCCCAACTGATCATCTTAGATCTCTCCACATTCTCAAAGTGTTGAGCAACCAGAGAAACACTATACAACCCTGCCTATCTTCCATCACCATAACCTGTCAGACAATCTGGCATCACCAACAAAATCCTAGAGAACATCCAGAAGAGAGAATGCTGGACAGCTAAGAGGGAATTGGATATGAGGAGAGGATGATCTTCATACTCCTTGATGAACTATTGCATCACCAGTACTACACAGACTATTGCATTGTATACACTTCCTCCTAATACCAGGACCTATGACACTGGCATAATTGTAGGTGAGCCTTGGGGCAAGGATTCCAGCTCTTGGGTAATTGCATGGCTATCTCCAGGTTGCCAACCTTGAAAGCTGATCAGGGGTGCCACCCCATCTTGGGGTCAACACACAGTATTCCCAATGAGATCTTCTACAAGCCTGCAGGCAAGTAGAAACACTAATAGATAGACAATCAATATGATAAGGGACAATGGCAGCATATGCCTTTATGACCTGCAGGTATAACATCATCTTGAGCTTGCAATAAGACTCTTGAGTCACATGGTGTTATCTTCACAAAGTACATCTTGATAACAAATGTCTTCCAGGTTGTTTTGACTGGGTCCTGTTTTGACTGAGTCCTGAGTTAGCATGACCACACAGTGTTATGAATTGTGTATGAATCTTGTATGATCCTGCACTATGACTATGTGCTTGCATACACGAGTGCCATGACATTCTATTTCCCTGATTACATGACCATATCATCCCTTCACATTGTCACACCCTTTACCCTTCACGTGTATCACATTCACAGTTATCACCTCTTCACAACCTTCACGACTTCACACTGATCACATCTTCCATTCCAATCTAGATCTCTTTCCTTCATCTCTGCCTTACCATTTGATTGGTATGATCACACATCGAGATTACATCTTGATCACAAACCCTGCAAGATCCTAGATGGATCTCTGCCACAATCTCCCTTCTGATCAGTCACACCTTGTGATCGATCATCCCACATTACATTAAACCCTGCATTCATATCCACTCTTCCATTTCTCCACCATATGAATGTCTAACCTTTACCTCATGGACATTACCTCTTTACCTTATCATCCAGTAGCATTAATCCTGTTATATCCTAGACCCTAGTCACAGCTTGGTCTGTGCACTATCCTGTAATGTATAAGTAGTGGGGTTATGAGTAGGGCTGTTTCCCCAGCCTAATCCACTTGTTTCCTTGCATCCTACCCTGCCTACCAAGATGGCCTAGTGACAACAGTACAAGTAAGGGATGTTATTCGCCTAGCCCTCTTTATTGAGCCCTAGGAGTGAGATGTCTGGAGATAAAGCTAATTCTCCATCCTCTCTCTATCATTCCATTATATCCTTGTAACACTGTACTGCCAACGTCAGGCCTATGAGCCAACTCGTTCAACCACTTATATAGAACCCAGTACTAAGAAGAATGGAACATATTCATTGGAAAAACCATACCAGAAATTATCAAAGATCATGTGATGTAGTTCCTTATCATTCAGACTACTGATGTTATATCTGTGACCTCAAGAGGCTATTGTTGTCGTGCAGGTCTTATCATATTATAGATTTGTTCACAGATATTTAAGCCACTAGTGACACAGCATCCTAGTTGGGACATATGTTGGGGTATTCATACAAACCCACATATCTATGGTGACACTGACTTTGTTCTCAAGGGTTGCAACCTGGTAATAGCTACACAATCACCCAAGGCTTGGAACCCTCACCCCAAGAGCCAAACATGATTATGCCTTTTCCATTAGGGGTTAGGTATTAGGAGGAAGACAAAGCATCATTGCAATAGTACGATTGCTATCAAGGACTTGCAAGAGTAGTCCTGGAGTTCCTGGTTATAGTTGTTTCCTTCGATGCACAGTTCTTTCCTTTATCTGCAGACCTCAAGACTGTCCTAGTCATCATTATTCTATCCGACATCTATGGTTTAGCCCCATACTGAGATCTCTGGTTGTCCACCAGGTTGGTTGGGTTGTTTGGCAGAGTAGCATAACTCTTTGGTTCCGCAACACACAGTAATAAATAGAAAGAGGATAGAGGTAGAGATGAGACTACATTCGAGCAATGCCTCACTCCCAGGCAATCTGAAAACCAGGTAGGTGAATAGCTACTCTTTTACTTGCTGTTCCTTGAACATCACTAGGCCACCTTTGTAGACAAAGTAGAAGAGGTGAACAAGTGAATTTGGCTGGGGGATAACAGTCCTTGCACAACCTCTTATATACAATATATGAGAGTGCACAGACCAAGCTGTGACTTACTATCTAGGGTATATGCTATTAGTGCTATTGGCTCTAGGGTAAAGGGTAATAGTTCATGAGTAAAAGGTCAGGCAGCCTCATGCATCAAGAATGGAAGAAGCAGACATGAAGCTGCAAAATTTAATATAAGATGGAAGATCGATCACAAGATGTGAAAGATTAGGATAGGGATCATGGCAGAGATCATCAAGATCCTGTAGAGTTGTGATCTAGATATCAATCTAGATGAGTGATTATACTGATTGAGTGGTTGTTGTGGAACCAAAGAGTTATGCTACTCTGCCAAACAACCCAACCAACCCAGTGGATGACCAGAGATCTTGGTATAGGGCTTTAACCATAGATGTCAGATAGAAGGGATGGGACTAGGACAGTTGATAGGTCTGCAAATAAAGGAAAGGATGGCATGTCGGGGGATCTTCTATAACCAGGAACTCCAGGACTACTCTTGCAAGTCCTTGATAATAACTGTACTCTTGCAATGATACTCTGTTTTCCTCCTAATACCTAACCCCTAACAGGAAAGGCATAATCATAGTCGCACCTTAGGTTGAGGGTTCTGGTGCTTGGATAATCACGTAGCTGTTACCAGGTTGCTATCCTTAAGAATGAAGGCAGTGTCACCATAGATCTGTGGGTTTATTCAGTATGTTAACTCCAATGGATGTTCCAACTAGAATGCTATGTTAATAGTGGCTTAAATATCTGTAGTCCATGGTTCGAATATGATAAGGGTCAGCAGCAATGGTAGCTTCTATGACCCGCAGGTATAACATTAGGAAATGTTACAATAATGGCTTCCGTCATGTAGGTTTGATCATTAAAGGTTTGTTATCTTTCAATGAATGTCTTCTGTACTTTCATATGTTCTGGGTTCTAAACTAGACATGGTACAAGTTGGCTAGCTGGCCATAATGTTTGGTGGTTCAGTGGTGCTAGGATCGATAAATGATGGATCAGTGAGAAGAGGAGTGGAGGGTTAGCTTTATCTTCAGATGTCTCACTTCTAGAGCTCAATGAAGAGGGCTAGGCAAATAATATCCCTTACTTGTACTGTTGTCACTAGGCCACCTTAGTAGGCAGGGTGTTATGAATTGTGTATGAATCTTGTATGATTCTGCACTATAATTGCATGCTTGCACACATGAGTGCCATGACATTCTCTTTCCCTGATCATGTGACCTCTCCTGTTCCTTTACATCTTCACCTCTTCACCTTGTCACATCTTCACATCTCACACTCTCTTCCTTCACACATTATGACATCTCTGATTAATCTTCCATTCCAATCTTGATCACGAACCCTGCAAGATTCTAGATGGATCTCTGCCACGATCCCTCCTTTGATCAGTCACACCTTGTGATCAATCATCCCCTATATCTTAGACCCTGCATCTCATCTCTGCTTCATTCCATTCTTTAGAAGAGATGCCTAACCTTTTACTCATGGACTACACCCTTTACCCTATTAGCCTATAGCATTAATCCCGTATACCCTAGACCCTAGTGTACAGCTTGGTCTGTGCACATTTCTGTAACGTATAAGTAGTGGGGTTATGAGTAGGGCTGTTCCCCCAGCCTAATCCACTTGTTTCCTCATATCCTACTCTGCCCTACAAGGTGGCCTAGTGACAACAGATCAAGTAAAGGATGTTATTCACCTAACCCTCTTCATTGAGCCTCAGGAGTGAGACATCTGGAGATAAAGCCACTCCTCCCCTCTCCCCTCTATTGTTCCATCATCAGTCCCTCTCGATACCAAACTGCCAACACAAGGCCAGAGAGCCAACTCGTACCTTGGCTAGTTCAGAACCCAAAACCAATGCAAGTATGGAAGACATTCATTGTATCAACCCTTGTACCAGAAACTATTAAAGATCATGTGATGTACTCCTCTATCATACCGAGTACTGATGTTATACCTGCGATCTCGAGAGGCTATTGCTGCCATGCAGGTCTTATTATATTATAGATTTGTTCACAGATATTTAAGCCACTAGTGACACAGCATCCTAGTTGGGACATACGTTGGGGTATTCATACAGACCCATGTATCTATGGTGACACCGACTTTGTTCTCAAGGGTTGCAACCTGATAATAGCTATGTGATCACCCAAGGCTTAGAACCCTCGCCCCAAGAGCCAAATATGATTATGCCTTTCCTGTTAGAGGTTAGGTATTAGGAGGAAGACAGAGCATCGTTGCAATAGTACAATTGCTATCAAGGACTTGCAAGAGTAGTCCTGGAGTTCCTGGTTATAGTTGTTTCCTTTGATGCACAGTCCTTTCCTTTATCTGCAGATCTCAAGACTGTTCTAGTTATCATTCTTCTATTCAACATCTATGGTTTAGCCCCATACCGAGATCTCTAGTCATCTGCTGGGTTGGTTGGGTTGTTTGGCAGAGTAGTGTAACTCTTTGGTTTCACAACACAGGGTAGGATGTGAGGAAACAAGTGGATTAGGCTGGGAGAACAGCCCTACTCATAACCCCACTACTTATACATTACAGGATTGTGCACAGATCAAGCTATGACAAGGGTCTAGGATATAATGGGATTAATGCTACTGGATGATAAGGTAAAGGGTAGAGTTCATGAGGAGAACATTAGGCATCTCTTCTGAAGAATGGAACGAAGCGGAGATAAAATGCAGGAGGTAGGGTTGAGGGAATGATTGATCACAAGATGTGATGATCAAGAAGGGAGATCGTGGCAGAGATCCATCTAGGATCTTGCAGGGTTCGTGATTGAGATGCAATCTCGATAAGGGATCATACTGATCAAAAAGAATGATGGAGATGAAGAAAGGAGGATCAAGATCGGAATGGAAGATTGATCAGCAAGGTCATGACAATGTGAAGGAAGAGGATAGTGATGATGTGAAGATGTGACAGGGTGAAAGCATGAAGGTGTGAAGGGAACGAGGAGGTCACATGATCAGGGAAAGGTCGTGAAAAGTACTTGTGCATGCAAGCAAGCAGTTATAGTACTAAGTATTGTACACAATTCATAACACTTCCCCTGTCTCTAGAATGGATTCCAGACATCCAAAGATCAGGGAGAATTGTGTATTGAATCATGTTGATCATGAAGAGGAAAATCATCATTCAATAAAGGACTGACAATTAACCAGTCGTAAAGAGTGGTGGGAGAGGACTGGGCAGATGAGGCAATATTCGATGGAATGCAGTGCTTGAGGGCAAACTTAAAGAATAATATCCAAGACATTCCAGGACTCTTGATATCCAATTCCATACTTGAGGCAAATGAGATGAGAGTTCCATATATGGCTGGAAAGGGAAGGCACCTAGAATTCCATATATTTTGATGGAAAGTGTATGCCAAAAGATGTGGAAGGGTTTTGAGGATCTTCTTGCCAAAACCTATAAAACCAAGAGGAAAAGGCAAACAGTTTTTGTGTCATATTTAGAACTTTTCTGTGAAAGTGCAGAGTGTAATGATTTCGATGCAGAATATCAAAGAGGAGGGCAATAAGACTTTTCATTTGACGGAAAGGAATCAGATGAGAGAATGATCAATTTGAGAAGCTTGCCAAATCTTGAAACCAAGGGGATGGAGAAAACCTTTTAAAGACATGCTTAGGTCTAAGATTTTTTAGAGTCTTATCCAGAACTAAAGCACTTTATAGTTGTACTAAGGACTTTGAAATACTTCATCACAGATGACTGTGGTATTCCCAGACAGCATCATCATTGATTCCATAAATGATTCCATAGTTTAAAGTCTTTGGCTAGACAATGCATTGCTTTAAGGTTTCTAGCTAGACTGAGGGTTTAGAGATATCTTGAACTTGAAGAACTTATTTGAATACTTTATCTTGTTCTTGATAAATCATCAATGGTGGCTTTCTCTATATCCCAGAAAGTAGATCTTCAGGATTACTACTTTTCTTAAGGCTTCACCATATTACTGGATACTACTTCCTTTGAGCTTCATCTATCAGATCAAGGAGAGAAAGAACAAGATGGTTCTTGCAAGGTGTGGGGACACAGGGTACTTTTCTTTTCTTGACTTTATTTGAGCTTCAGATAGAGCCTCACTTCTCCGTAGAGATGAATAACTTTTTCTTGGCATCTTGTATTATCTTGAAAGTACTTTTCCTTTAATGCTTGAATAAGAGAGAGGGTGGGGATTTCTAGTTTGATGATCTAGGAGAAAATCCAAACACCTAGGATGATCTGAGTGGTGACAAAGGATACTGCTGGATACTGATCTTGCCAACTTAATCGGTTTGGTAGTTTATAGTCTTTCCAGACTCTAGGCAGTTTATTGATATGCTGATCTAGATAGTTTTAAATCATTCTGGATTATAGTTTTGAATCATTTCAAATTGTACCATAGTTTATAGACATTGCAGTCTACATAGAAAGCTTTGAAGTTATTTCTGCAATCAGTTTTTCAGAAAGAACATATTTATTCTCATATTTGAGCAGAGAGAACTTTTCTTTTTTTTATACTTTTGTAATGTTTCTTTTATTCTTTTGACTTTTTGTATATTTTTTTTCTTCTTTTCAACAGGGACACAGCAAGAGTAAAAAGAGAAACATAATTGAGGAGTGGTTTTCGATCTTAAATAATTGAAAGCCTTGATAGTCAATGAGACTTCAGTTGTAACAAAAGAATATCTTGTGCTTCAATTTTATTCTTGATCTTGAACATTTTCTGAAAGAAAAAGAGAAAGAAAAAGAAAATAAACCTTTTGAGTTTTTGTTCAGGAATGAATGAGTTTCTGTTCATTTCAGGAACCATAACGTTTAATGACTGTGCCAAATGTTGACTGTGTTTCTGTTCTGACAATTAGAACTAATGATTGTTGAGTGAACAACCACCAGAAAGTGTTTAACATCTTTTCAAGATAATTGCAAACTTGATTCATCGAGTTTTTTGACAGGGGACCTCACTTTCCTTTTGGAACAAATAATCCAGTGTTTTGAACCATATACTTTGCTTGCAATTTCCCAGTTTAACAATGAGGCAGATTGTTGGAACTTGTTTAATAACTGAAGTTCAAAGTCGGGGGTTGAATAGTTTCTGAATATGTTCAGATTCTAATGATTATCTTGTTATGACCACTGGAAAAGTTTAATGATGTTTCGGTCATGTCTTCTTCTTGATCTGATTCTTTTTTCCATTGAAGGCCTTACTGTTTCTTCGATGAATAGTCTTGCAACCTCACTTTTTGGAAACTAAATAACTGTTCATCAGATGATTAGACCATTTGGACCTTGAAGAAAACTTTCATGTTTAGAGACTGTGTGAATTGTCTATGACAGTTTCTGTACTTGTCCAGGTACTAGAGGTTAGACATTTTTAAATCATGTCTAGGATTGAATAAGTTTCTGATCATTTCAGGATCTTTACAGAGACAAAAGTCAACAAAACAGTTTAACATCATGTTGGACATCTCTTGACTTTGATAACTGAATATCTTGGCCTTGAGTTGCACATTTGAGTTCTGTGTGCATTGAATGTTAATGAGAGAAGAAAAACTTGACTAGATCTTCGAAATAGATTTCTTCTTTGCGACTTGACTTATCCATACTAACGGGATACCTAGGCTTCTAATATCTTCATCCTGATCTTTAGGAGCTACAGCTCACAATTCTGTTTGAGTACTTTTTCAACTTGAATGTTAGTAGACTTTTCATGGTCAGATATCTTTGGGCTTTGACTAGCAGGGTGTATGACCTTATTGCATCTTGATTTTGAAAAATTCTTGAATCTGTCTTGTACATCTTCTCAAGTCCTTGCTTGTGATGAGTTTTACATCGTACTTAGGACAGAGCTCAAAAAGAAACTAGGAGTGTCAGATATTAGATGTCATCAGTGGGGAAAGTCAATAAGGGAGGGATGGATGGAAAGGGATAGACACAGTTGAAGAGAATCTTGAGAAGATACTTTGTTAACCATCTTGTTACCAGAACATCTTCTAGAGCAATGACTTTGTATTGAGATTTGATATTACCACAGAATTAAGCAACCATTCTTTTTAGTTCATTGGCTGAGCTTTGTTAGAAGACCCTGTGAATGAATGTTGATGTGTCTCGATCGTAAGTGTACTGAAGGAAGAGTTCTTAAGTGGCAACATGAGCAGTTCTTGAATGAAAGCCTAGTATGGCATGCAATTCAGTCTTATTAACCTGACTGTCTTGAAGGACATGTTTGATGCCTGTTAAGGTTTTATATACTCTGTTGACCAACCTCTAATCAATTCTATCTTCTTTGTCATGAACTTTTGTGGAAAAGATCTTTAATATGGGAAACAATATTGAATGAGTGTTGTAAGGGAATCATTGAAGGGTATGTGGGAAGAGGATCATAACATTGAAGTACTTGGTGCTGGACATGCTCTAGGTTCCAGGGATCATGGTGTCTGGAGCAAAGGGTTTGACAGACAGTATTCTAATGGCTCTGCAGCTGCGCTATCATATGACATCATGAGTGTCAATGTGAATCCGGAGTTTGGTGCAATGGTGGAAATGGGTATATTCCAAGTCTTCTGTGAAGTCATATGGGAATGGTTCTTGAAAGGTGGCACTCTTCTGGTCACAGACCGGTAAGCAGCCTAATCCAAGTGTTGTGGAATCAAAGAGTTATGCTACTCTGCCAAACAACCCAACCAACCTGGCGAACGACCAGAGATTTTGGTACAGGGCTTTAACCATAGATGTCAGATAGAAGGGATAGGACTAGGACAGTCGATAGGTCTGCGAATAAAGGAAAGGATGGTGCATCAGAGGATCTTCTATAATCAGGAACTCCAGGACTACTCTTGCAAGTCCTTGATAGTAACTGTACTCTTGCAACAGTACTCTGTCTTCCTCCTAATACCTAACCCCTAACAGGAAAGGCATAATCGTAGTCGCATCTTGGGTCAAGGGTTCCAGTGCTTGGATAATTGTGTAGCTGTTACCAGGTTGCTATCCTTGAGAATGAAGGTGGTGTCACTGTAGATTCGTGGGTCTGTTCAGTATGTTAACCCCAATGGATGTTCCAACTAGAATGCTATGTTAATAGTGGCTTAAATATCTGTAGTCCGTGGTTTGAATATGATAAGAGTCAGCAGCAATGGTAGCTTCTATGACCCACAGATATAACATCAGGGAATGTTACAATGATGGCTCCTGTTATATGGGTTTGATTATTAAAGGTTCATTATCTTCCAATGAATGTCTTCTGTACTTTCATATGTTCTGGGTTCTGAACTAGACATGGTATGAGTTGGCTAGCTGGCCATAACGTTTGGTGGTTCAGTGGTGCTAGGATCGATGAACGATGGATTGGTAAGGAGAGGAGTGAAGGGTTAGCTTTATCTTCAGACATCTCACTCCTAGGGCTCAATAAAGAGGGCTAGGCAAATAACATCCCTTACTTGTACTGTTGTCACTAGGCCACCTTAGTAGGTAGGGTAGAATGCGAGGAAACAAGTGGATTAGGCTGGGGAAACAGCCCTACTTATAACCCCACTATTTATATGTTACAGGATTGTGCACAGATCAAGCTATGATGAGGGTCTAGGGTATAATGGGATTAATGCTACTAGATGATAAGGTAAAGGGTAGAGTCCATGAGAAGAACATTAGGCATCTCTTCTGAAGAATGGAATGAAGCAGAGATGAGATGCAGGAGGTAGGGTTGAGGGGATGATCGATCACAAGATGTGATGATCAAGAAGGGAGATTGTGGCAGAGATTCATCTAGGATCTTGCAGGATTCATGATCGTGATGCAATCTCGATAAGAGATCATACTAATCGAAGGGAATGACAGAGATGAAGAAAGGAGGATCAAGATCGGAATGGAAGATTGATTGGCGAGGTCATGACAATGTGAAGGAAGAGGATAGTGATGATGTGAAGATGTGACAGGGTGAAAGCATGAAGGTGTGAAGGGAATGAGGAGGTCATGTGATCAGGGAAAGGTCATGAGAAGTACTTGTGCATGCAAGCAAGCAGTCATAGTACTAAGTATCATACACAATTTGTAACAGTGGTAAGGGTGGAGATGAAGGAGGTATGGTAGCCTTGAGGATGTGGTGTTACGAATTGTGTACGATACTTAATGATACAACGGTACAATGACTGCTTGCTTGCATGCACGAGTACTTAATCATGACTTTCCCTGATCACATGACCTCTCTCGTTCCCTTCACATCTTCATGCCTTCACCCTGTCACATCTTCACATCATCACAACCCTCTCCATTCACATCGTCATGACCTCGCCAATCAATCTTCCATTCCAATCACCTTTCCTTCCTCATTTCCGTCGTTCCCTCTGATTGGTACGATCATTCTCATGATCCTGCAAGATCCTAGATGGATCTCTGCCACAATCTCTCTCCAATCAGTCACATCTTGTGATCGATCATTCCCTCAACCCTAGTCCCTGCACTTTCATATCCATTCTTCCATTCTGATATATGAAGTGCCTAATGTTTGCCTCATGGACTCTTCCCTTCTACCTTATCTTCCAATAGCAGTAATAGCGTATACCCTAGACCCAGGTCACAGCTTGGTCTGTGCACCTTTCCTGTAACGTATATAAGGGGTTATGAGTACAGGCTATTCCCCCAGCCTAATCCACTTGTTTCCTCGCATCCTACCCTGCCTACC
>JBBPJS010000727.1:0-14323 GCA_038088835.1 Singerocomus rubriflavus | reverse complement strand
TTCCTTCGACCTCCTCTTCTTTCCCTTCCCTTCCGCCCTCCGCCTCCTCATCGTCTTCTTCCTCATCGTCTTCTTCCTCCTCTTCTTCTTCCTCATATACCAGTAACTTCCCACTGCGCTGTTTCATGATTAGTCTAATGGCATCAATGACGTCTTCCAAGTCTTCATCAACATCGTTCCATTGGAGTTCTAGCCTCCTTAGCTTAGGTAAGGAGGTCAATGAGTTCGCAAAAAACTTGAATGTCGATGCATTGAGGTTGTTGTTCTGGAGTACGAGGGTCGCCAGGTTCTGGTTTGATCCCTCCGCAAGCTTTTGCAGTAGTAGTGGTACTTCATCGTCTCCCTCTTCTGATAAGACGCAGTCCGAGAAGATGAGGGTCTCCAAGGCAGACAACTCTTGCAGGGCGTGTGCCCATGCGTTGATGGCCGCCATGGATCCATCCTTGATGAACGTGTTGTCCTGAAGATCGAGATATCGCAAATTTGAACACTTGGATAGACCTTTAGCCAGTGCATGTATCCCATCAGTCCAGATGGCATTCTGGGGAAGCCTGACGTCCACCAGCGTTCCATGTGCGGCAAAGGCGTCTGCCCAGGCTGGTGCGGATCCGTTTTCAAGTCTATTCCTGCCACAAATGACCGTCTTCAAATTTGACGTCAAGCCTCTCTCCTTACTCAACTCTGCAGACTTCTTCAGCCAATTGGCAATCATTATCCCTGCCTCTGGGCCTAGACCATTGTTACTGAGCCGGAGCACTTCGAAACGGTTGTTCTCGAGAAGGTTGCGCAACGGTTCAACAGAACGAACACCGAAAGCATTATCGCTGAGATCTATTTCGACGAGTGTCGTTTTAGGTTCAACGGCGTCGCATAACGCTTTGAGCGCGTCTGGAATCTCGGAAATAAGGCGACCAGTGAAGATATCGGCAAAGTCTGCGACCTAACCTACAATCAGAGACATTGAGTATGTGTGCGATTGAGAGAAAGCACCTTCAAGTTGTTTGTCCTTGCCAAAAACTTTGCAAACTCTTGCGCAGCTTCGATACCGATGGTGTTACCTCCCAGATGGACTCCTTCGATTAATGTGGGGTCAAAGCCTTCCAGGTGTGGAACGACATCCGCTGCAGTGTTGAGCTTGAGACTTTGTCCTCTGATATCTAGGATTTTTGTATTTCTGACCATTTCTTGCGATTAAGAAAAGAAGAACGATGGACGACGTGAGTTCGAGTTGGCAAGTTACGAGTGGCAAATTGTCGATAACCCATAAAAGGAAAGCGTAGTATTGATTTTTCTTTTAGTCACGTGCGTGAAGCAAAAAAGTCGAGGTTTCACTGTGAGTAATCTTTCTGCTCAACATCGTCCGGGACGACGAGCTCAAGGTCACTTGTCTGAGTCGTGCGCGTTTGCACACACTCCTCAAAACATTGTTATCTTTGGTCACTTATCATGTCGCTTCATAATACACTCCCGAATCCTCTTGCGATCAATCTTTCAAAGCAGACACGAGCACTACTTGCCATCTTGCCTCCAGACTCCACTTATGCGAGTCAGATATCACTCGCATCATCTCCAAAAGCTTTGCTGTCGACACTGTCACGATTTCTAGTGGTTCCCTCGCTTACCGTACCCATATCAGACTTTTTTCGACCCTTGTTGGTCGACCTGTGCGCAAGGTGGCTGCATGGTCAAGAGGATCTTGAAGATAGATTCATCGCCCTCTGCTTGTTGATAGAAAATCACGAGGAACTATTTCCGTGAGTTTTCTTTGATCCCTATTTTCAAGTTCTAGACCATTGAACAGAATTTTGTCTGCATTCTTGCATCGGCCATGCTTCTCGCAAGGTCCATTGAGCTATGTAGAAGGGTGTCCGTCGGTTGCCACGTTGGATGCAGCGCGCCTGCATTACCTACTTCTTGCTTACTATCGCTTGCTTCGAGCCAACCGCCTACTTCCCGGTGACTTTTATTGGCCCACGTCACATCTATCAACTCTCTTCACTACGCCTCACCCTGATCCTGCTGTTAAGTACCTGGCAATCAGGTGTTATTCACTATACACGGGCATGGCTGAAGTGGAGCGTGTTCGATTAGAGGAGCAAGTGCTGGGTGAGCCCGGGGTGGTCGACTGTCCACTCTCTTATGGGCAAGATGTTGACGGGACTCGTATTACCATTGATGGATGGTTGATGCCCGTGCTGGAACTTCAAAGAATTCACCGGGTCCGCAATTCTATTGCTGCTGGCTCCGACTTTTATTTGTCTGACGGTGACACGAATCAACCCTTGACCAATGATGAGTTGTCGTAAGACTCCATCCTGATGAACTCATATTTCGTTCTAAAGCCTCTTTGCTAGCCCGTGGACTGCCAATATTCATGGCATACTTTTACTCAAATCCTCCCCTTCCCCTCCACCCTCTGTTGGGGTCATCATGACGCCTTCAGCAGTCAAAGCACTGCGACAGCTTGCAATTTTTACCTCCCTCCGCCTACCTACTCTCATTACATCAACCCCCTCGTCTGGAAAGTCACTTTTCCTCTCCCATCTTGCCTCTGTGGTATATCCCGAGGTAAACGACCAGATCGTCACTGTCCATCTTGCCGACACATCACTTGACCCCCGTTCATTGCTCGGATCCTACGTCTCTTCACCGACGCAACTCGGGACATTCGAATGGAATGATGGTGTGCTTGTTCGGGCTATGAGAGAAGGGAAATGGGTGGTCCTCAAGGATATTGATCGCGCAAGTATGGAGGTGCTGGGACTTATCAAACCCCTTGCCGAGTCTCTCGCCCCTGGTACATGGATCGGTAGCCCTGCAAGCGTGGATGTTCCCAACAGAGGCAGAGTGAGGGCCTCGGAACGCTTTGCTCTTTTCGCGACACGTTCAGTAGTCCCATCGGCGAGCGGAAGCATCCCAAGCCCAATTTTCTATGGGTCGCACAAGTTCCAGGAGCTGGTAATCGATGCGCCATCACCAGACGAAATCAAAATGATCGCTGAATCGCGATTTCCCAAGTTAGGAGAACCACTTGTACGGGCGATCATACAAATCTGGACTGGTATTCGGAGCCTGGGGACGACTGCCTCGAGTAGGCCTGTGGGCTTGAGGGAGCTCGAAAAGTATTTCCGTCGGGTGGAGACACTTGTCCCGTCATTCCATGGTTCCATGAATGTGGAGATATCCAATCAAGATGTCATTCCTGTTGCTTCACTCTTCCCAAGTCTTACTTTTCGAGAGGAGCTCTTCCTTGAATCCAGGGATGTCTTCTTCGGTGCAGGCGCCCTTACAGCCTCAGCTCAAGCTCACTCTGATCGCGTCGCTGCTCTTGCCGCTGATCATATCGGCCTAGACCTTGAACGTCGTCGGTGGGTGCTCAATGGGCGAGTTCCCACGTTTGAGGAGGAGAGAGATGGAAACGGTGATATCACTGCTGTTGGTATTGGCCGTGCACGTCTCCTTGCTCGACCTCCGAAGCCGATGTCTCTCATTGCACCGACTCGTCCCTTCGCTATGCACAAACCTGCAGTGTGCCTCCTTTCGCGAATCGCCACTGCTATATCCCTTTGTGAGCCTGTGCTGTTGACTGGAGAGACTGGTACTGGAAAGACTAGCGCCGTCACTCACCTTGCTTCTTTGCTCCGGCGGCCCCTGATTTCGCTCAATCTCTCTCATCAAACGGAATCCTCAGACTTACTTGGTGGCTTTAAACCAGTGGATGCTCGCATTCCTGCTTTAGAGCTTCATGCAGTGTTCTCGGAGCTTTTCGGGAATACATTCAGTCGGAAGAAGAATATCAAGTTCGAGGAATCTGTTAGGAAAGCAGTCCAGGAGAGCAAATGGAGGAGAGTAGTAATTCTTTGGAGAGAGTCAGTACGGCTCGCCAAGGAGCGGATTGAATCCAAACTTAATGAGGACGCACAGTGAGTGTTGAACTCCAAATAGTGTTAATTTCTAATAACTTCCTCAGGGAGTCCCCTCTGGCCTCCAAAGAAGCGGACGGGCCAAGGAAACGACGAAAACTTGATCAGACGCTGCTTCAACAGTCTGTAGAAGCTTGGGACAAGTTCCAACATGATGTTGACGAGTTTGACATGCAACATGTTCAAGGGCAGGGCAAATTTGCTTTTGACTTTGTGGAGGGTCCACTTGTCAGGGCGCTCCGCTCTGGCGATTGGTATGTTTACTTATATTAATATTTCACCGAGCTTGTGTTTGATTTTTCATTAGGATACTTCTTGACGAAATCAACCTGGCAAGTTCAGAAACGCTTGAATGTATCGTGGGGCTTCTTAGTGGCCCAACGGCATCCATCACTTTGACCGAGAAAGGTTCCTTGGAACCAATTCCCCGACATCCTGATTTCCGTCTCTTCGCTTGCATGAACCCTGCGACAGATGTCGGGAAAAAGGATCTTCGTCCTAACATCAGAGCACGATTCACCGAGATTGACGTTCCCCCACCAGACGCGGACCGCGAAACTCTCCTTAGTATCGTTCACCAATATATTGGTCACTGTGCAGTTGGGGATAAAGCTGCTATCATGAATGTCGCCGACTTCTATGCTGCTCTTAAACAATTGGCAGAAGATCGTAGATTGGCTGACGGGTCAAATCATCGTCCTCATTATAGCATGCGGACGCTAACGCGTGCTCTTACCTTTGCTGCCGACATCTCCCCATTGTACGGCCTGCGACGAGCATTATGGGAAGGTAGCCTAATGGCATTCACCATGGTGCTCGATGGGCAAAGTGCCGATATTGTCACGAGTCTTGCACACAAGCACGTCCTTTCTGGAGTCCGTAATCCTAAATCCTTGTTGATGAAGGAACCATCGCACCCTATTTCTCGCTCAGCAGACGAGTTCGTCAAGTTCGGTCCGTTTTACCTGGAAAAGGGCCCACTCCATATTGACCCAGTGGAAGACTATATCATGACTCCTTCTGTAGAAAAGAAACTCATTGACCTTGCCCGCATTGTCCTCACTCGCCGTTTTCCGGTACTTATTGAGGGTCCCACATCCAGTGGAAAAACCAGTGCAGTAGAGTATCTCGCCCGCCGAACTGGTCATCAATTCATTCGTATCAATAATCACGAACACACCGATATCCAAGAGTATATTGGCTCTTACGCTTCCGATCTTACTACTGGGAAGTTGGTATTCAAGGATGGTCTTCTTGTCCATGCTCTCAGATGCGGTCATTGGATCGTCTTGGACGAATTGAACCTCGCACCAACAGATGTCCTTGAAGCCCTGAATCGACTATTAGACGACAATCGCGAATTGGTTATTTCAGAAACCCACGAAGTCGTCCGGCCTCATCCTCACTTTATGCTTTTCGCCACTCAGAATCCGTCGGGTTTATACGGTGGTCGGAAAGTTTTGTCACGCGCCTTCCGCAACCGCTTCCTTGAAGTTCACTTTCAAGATGTACCACAGGTAGAACTGGAATCCATTTTGTGCCAACGATGTCGAATTGCACCTTCTTATGGACAAAAGATTGTTAGTGTCTTCCAAGAGTTGCAAAAGCGCCGACAGACCGGGCGAGTTTTCGAAAGTAAACAAGGATTTGCCACCCTCCGAGATCTATTCAGGTGGGCCGGCAGAGACGCAATAGGCTATCAAGAACTTGCCGAAAACGGTTACATGCTTCTCGCAGAACGAGCTCGGCACGGTGAAGACAAACTTGTGGTTAAGGAAGTCATAGAGACTATAATGAAGGTTCGCATCGACGAGAAGTCGCTATACAATTTCCATGGCCCTGAAATCGAGGCATACATCGGGTGTCCCGTACCTTCATCTCCACAGGTCGTCTGGACTCACGCTATGCGACGGCTATTTGTTCTGGTTTCGAGAGCTTTGAGGTTCAACGAACCGGTTCTACTCGTTGGGGAGACTGGTTCTGGCAAGACATCTGTTTGTCAGTTGTATGCTGAAGTTGTATCCAAGCACCTGCACACACTCAGCTGTCACCAAAATACGGAAACAGCGGATCTGATCGGTGGCCTGCGGCCAGTCCGCAGTCGTGGAATGGCCTTGTCAGATGTTCATCTTGATGTGTTATCTCTTCTTACTCGCGCTGGTATTGTCAACGCACCCACGGATACTCGAGGGATGCTTGACCAGATCTCCACGCTACTGAAGACTGACCTCGACTCCTCTCTGGAGTCCGCTCTCCGAGAGTCACAGAAGAGCCTTCTGGCCTGTGAGGCCCTGTTTGAGTGGCACGATGGTCCTCTTGTCCGAGCCATGTGGGATGGCGATGTCTTCTTACTTGATGAAATATCGTTGGCAGATGACTCCGTGCTTGAGAGGCTTAACAGTGTGCTGGAACCAGACCGGACTATTGTACTTGCTGAACGAGGAGGTACAGATGGTGAACACCCTGCTGTGCGCGCTGCCGATTCCTTCAAGCTTCTCGCGACGATGAACCCGGGAGGTGACTACGGGAAGAAAGAGTTATCCCCCGCCCTTCGGAATCGTTTCACGGAGATTTGGGTCCCCTCAGTTGATGACCCGTCAGATCTTGAGATGATAATCAAGAGTTCCTGGGCCCATGATGCATTGAGAGTCTTCACTGTGCCACTTTTGCAATTTACCAATTGGATGCGTGAGAGAGTAGGTGATCGTTCTGTTTGTACGCTACGGGACATGCTGGTGAGTAACTTTGAAAGACATTTTACCATACTCTCATTCTTTTCTAGGCCTGGGTTGTGTTCTCAAACGCGATGTTCACTCCTGATGATGAAAATATGATGACATCAAACGAGATATTCGTAAGTCGACGAGCCATTTTACTGGTCCAGGAGTTCATTTGTAATGCAGCACCATGGAGCCTACATGACCTTTCTGGACGGATTGGGTTCCTTTCCACAAACGGCGACGTATTCGGCACAGGCTCTGCAACAAATAAAAAACGAGGCTGTTCACAAGTTGCGCCAACTCGTCCCATTTAATACCCGGAATACGTTCTCTTATGTGAATGACTCGTCTGCCTTCGTTCGATTTGGCCCTTTTGTACTTTCTAAGGGGCCGGAGAACTCCAAAATACACAACTTCAACCTTCAAGCACCGACCGCTTACGAGAACGCTCTCCGAGTAGTCCGGGCTTGCCAAGTACGCAAGCCAATCCTCTTAGAGGGGAGCCCTGGGGTTGGGAAAACCTCCCTCATCACTGCTTTGGCGAAGATTGCTGGTTATCATTTATGTCGTATCAATCTTTCAGATCAGACCGATTTGATGGACTTGTTCGGGTCCGACTTACCTGTCGAAAGTGGCAAGGAAGGAGAGTTTGCCTGGAAAAATGCAGAGTTCTTGCAAGCTTTGCAACAAGGTCACTGGGTTCTTCTCGACGAGATGAATCTTGCCCCGCAAGCAGTCCTCGAAGGCTTGAATGCGATATTGGATCATCGAGGCACGGTTTTCATACCCGAATTGGGACGCAGCTTTACTCGACACCCCTCATTTCGAGTGTTTGCCGCTCAGAATCCATTGTACCAAGGAGGTGGCAGGAAAGGCCTCCCGAAATCTTTCCTTGATCGCTTCACGAAAGTTTACGTTGAGGAGCTTACCCCCGATGATATGCTAATTGTCTGTCGGGAACGGTATGAGGGGTGTGACGAACGTGTCTTTCGTTCCATGATCGCGTTCAACGATCACCTGAGCCATGAAGTTGTATATAAGCGGTCCTTTGGTCGGGAAGGGGGTCCTTGGGAATTCAACCTCCGTGATATTATCCGATGGGGCGAGCTTTTGCAGACATCCGGTACAATTGGCTATCCTCGGCACTTCATTCGTATCGTCTACCTGAGTAGGTTCAGGAATATCCAAGATCGTACATTTGCACAGGCCATATTCGATGAGGTCTTCTCAACCTTGGATACACCGATCGTTCCAAATCCTTACCCGGTCATCTCAAGTTCGCATTTACAATTTGGTTACTACACCACGAGAAGACACAATGCAACTTTGCCTTACAGAACCTCTGACGTCTTACAGGTACATCTCACTGCGGTGGAGGCTATTGGTGCATGTCTCGCCAGGTCCTGGCTAGTTGTTGTGACTGGCGTTCGCAACAGTGGTAAAACAAATTTGATAAGAACACTTGCTAATATTTCAGGAAACACTCTTGATGAAGTCCACATCTCTAAAGCTACTGATACAGCAGATATTTTGGGTGATTTTGAACAGGTCAACCATTTAGCACGAATCACAGCGGTCGCGGAGGAAGCAATTCATCTAACCGAGGCGTTCGCACGTTCTACTTCTGGGGTCGCCTCGAGATATCAATGTCGAGCTGTCTTACACCGCGTATTGTCATCCGGCCAGAGCACGTCGATTTTACAAGCCGTTTCTGGGCTTTTAGCCGAGTTATCAATGATCTCTGTTGATGATTCTTCCCTTGACGCAGCGCGGCGAGATTTGGATTTTAGGGTCTGCAACCTGGCTCAGGCTAGATCTGCGAGTGGTCGTTTCGAGTGGACCGATGGTCCATTAATACGGGCAATGAAAAATGGCCATTGGCTTGTTCTGGACGACGCGAATATGTGTAATCCCTCTGTACTCGATCGACTCAATTCCCTCTGCGAACCGAATGGTAACTTGGTCCTAACCGAACGAGGCTTCGTCAATGGCGAGGTACAAATATTGACACCACATCCGAACTTCCGTTTGCTCATGACTGTGAACCCTGAATATGGCGAATTGTCCAGGGCGATGCGCAATCGTAGTGTGGAAGTTTCTCTGTTGAATTGTTTCACTAAAGAGGACCAGTCCCGCATGCTCGTGCACTCCCGTCTTCCTGTTGGCTGGCCGATGAATTGTCATGTATCCCACGAGGAGGCACGCCGAGGCATCTCGGTGTGTTCGCACGACTCACCTCGGCTTTTGCCATCCGTTGGTATCGACCACGACTCGATTTTGTCCTCTCTGGTCATACATGCGCCAATTTTGGATGTTCCTGATCAGACATCACGCGCACTGGTGCACTTCGCTATCAGGTCATCACCCCTGCCGCTACACCAGATCTTGAGGCGTTATCTTGTGGTTGCGTCACCCAACGGACTTCTGTATTCTGTGCTTGCAGACCCTACTTTCACTCAAGTCTCTAAAACGCTTGCTTCAAGAATGAAGACAGCATCACAGATCACTTCATGCACCGTCGATAATGTGTTGGTCAGTATTCAAATGATAAGCGGGACCTCCATCCGCTATTCGACAGCGATGTACTCAATTTGCTAAAATATATAGCCAATGGATGATTTCATGGTTTATCCACCCTGTCCTTGTTGTACAGAACGAACGGTGTACTGCTCACGCCATGCGTTGAAACTTGAAATCTTGCATGTTTTCGTTGCCCTTCTTCTTGATCAAAGCGATAACGCAAAATGGAACCAGTCAAACGGTAGTGCGCTGACTAAGTGCTCGTCGAATCTGATGGAGGCGCTACAGCTAGTACTGGCAGAGATACGAGCAGTTGCAGAAAGGTTACTCGAACAGCTGCTCTCTGGCCTCTCTGGTTCTCAACCCGTGAGCCTTTCATCTCAACACCTGAAACATCTCATGACGTTAGTAGCAGGATTATAGCGTGTCTGCAAACCTTCTTAGTATCTCGAGAAAGCTTCGTCAGGTTCTCGCTCAGAAAGATTTTGACTACTCCTATGCTCAAGTTCTGTCGAAGCTGATATCAAAAGCACTTGACAATCATTCCCCCATATACCAACGTCTCGTTCATGCGTCTACTATTCTCGAGGATGCGATCTCTCCGCTGTCTGGTCTCGGATTGGTAGACATGTGGTCGCAATTACGTATGGTTAGACCCACCGAGATTTCTTCGGCGGACATCAGGTTGTTGAGTTGCTTGCCTATTGAAATTTCAGAATCAGGTATGCTAAATCTTTCTAGGTCTTACCTATACCTTGACTTATTTATCTAGTGTCACGTCGAGAACAGTTGGAAATCCTTGCTGTCGCGACCTTGCCGACGCAATTAAATCCAGATAAAACTGAGCGACTAGTGCATACATCTAGCCGAGTTAAAGACGTGAGATGATCTTTACATTGCTCTTTGTGTTATCCTCATCTCACCCATAGTGGCTGTCTAAAGTCCCTAAGAAAAATGACAATCTTCACGGGACTTGCAATCCTGTTTCCCTTCTGATCGAGCTACAGGTTCTTTGTGATCTTCACACGGAAAATAAAGTTGTGAGTTGTCGCATAATAGCCTACATGGATTAGATAGCTAAACAGTACCGTGCAGGCAGTTACACAGATGCTCAAGCGGCTTATTCTCACGGCTCTCGAGGAGCCGAACTCAGATCTGCAGCGCTTTGCGTCATACCAACATATTGTGTGGAATCACGACGCAGACAGCGATGGTAGGTTGTGGCCTTGCTGTTATTTGTATGTCCCTTATGACGTGGCTTTAGTTTCCCCGAGTATTATCGCTACGGTGGAGACCCAATGGCTTGAAGCCTTATGGCACCAGGAACCAGAAGAGATGGTATGTAATAAGAGTTGGTTCATTCCCCAAGAGCCTACCTGTTTTTAGGCCATCGATGGACCACGTATTATTTTCTGTTCAACTCACCTCCTCAGTGCCTTTGAAAAGAGGTATAATCTTGTGTCCTGTATGCCTACTTTATTGACCCTTTCACAGCCAAATTATGGGAGTCTCGTTGGCGTCACTCGAGGAGCATGAGAAGTTGGTGAAGCGTCATATTAGGCTAGCTGTGCTACAGTGTTTCAGCAATACTTCACGGCTTCAGCAGCTCACCACATTTTTCAACCAAAGCTTGTTTTTGGTGAGTTAAAAGTGGCCGCTTGCATGCAATCAGGCTTAGTCTCTATTGAGGTCGCCTCTTGTTTTGCAACTTCATTTGATGAAATTACTCTCCACCAAATCCGCATGAATGCTCAAAGACACACTATTGAGGCGTCAAAGACTTTGCTCGATCTCTTGGGACGGTCCGATCATAAACCACTGCGGAAGGTCCTCCGACATCTGACTACTGCATTACAATACGATGCAGGCATGCTCTC
Source organism: Singerocomus rubriflavus (assembly GCA_038088835.1). Classification (NCBI taxonomy): domain Eukaryota; kingdom Fungi; phylum Basidiomycota; class Agaricomycetes; order Boletales; family Boletaceae; genus Singerocomus; species Singerocomus rubriflavus. Next base: position 3,283 of record JBBPJS010000727.1, on the reverse strand, counting down.
GTGGTCGGATACTGCGGTGTCACATCTCGGGCGATGTTGGATCGCACTGAGCAGAGTCATTCTTGACCTTTTCGTCCCTAATATACCCATTGATCCCGCTTCGATGACACACCTCGCGGTCGTTTACGCTCGGGACCAAGTAGACTTCCTGACACAGCAAATCGCGCTCCACACTCAGCTAGAGGTCCGAACAGCAGCCAACAAAACAAACGACGTCATTGCTTACCTTGAAGAGTGTGCCAAAAACCTCCTCAACATCCCCCACGCATCGGTGAACATTCCAATTCGAGACAACCTTGCGAGTTTACACACCTATTGGCTAGAGGTATCACAGTTCATCAGTCAAGTGATCCACCATTCTAAAATCGACGAGCTGGCGCGTGTTCTGGAGTCAAAGGACGGTTCTGCCTTTGATCGCGAGGTGGTCGTCCAGGAGTCTATTTCAGGCTTCTGCCAGCGCATTGAAACTCTTTATACTGAATTCGATGACATTACATGCATTCTCCGTTTGGCGTTTGCGGAGCTTCGGTTTGGGCTGTATCTCATACGCTGGGCTTCCCAACAACCCTCTTTGCAGAAGGACGCCACAGAACTAATGATTGGTCTAGCTGCATTCCCCTCCACGCGCAGTGCACAGATATTACAAGTCCTATCGGCCCCAAGTGCAAGTCTCCCCCTAGCTGAGCTTGTCATACTAAGAGTCGCCGCCGCAGTCCATTGTCCCCAATATCCGTCAACACCAACAACGATTAGGACTGCATATGAACAAGCCTATCGTCTTTGGTCGATGGATCGAGCCCGTGACAACCAAAGAGAGCAGGAACTTAATTCTTTATATCGCACAAACACAACGACGAATGACACTTTGACGGAGGCCGAAGTTGAGGAAAGGGAGTTCCTGAAGCTATTTCCCACTTTTGAGGATGCTCTTCACCCTATGGAAGTCTTGAATGACCATGTCAGCGATAAGCCAATACAATATCTGGCCCCAAATCAGCAGCGTCAACTGCTTGCGCTTCATTTGGAGCTCATGGGTGACGGTGACTCAGCCAATCTAGCTAAAGCCAGTTACACCACAAGCAAGTTCAATGCTCTACGACAGACCTCTCTGCGATCCTGGATTGGTGCCCATTCACTGTCATTGCCAGATTCACTGGAAAAACCATCATTGCATCTCCAACTCTTTGTTCTTCATAAACATCTCACAGAGGTATGCGACATCTCTAGTTCTTCTTCGGTGTCCTTCAACTTCTATGCCGATGCAAATATACCTGAGGCCAAGAAAGCATCAAGTGCAATCCAATCGCTTCGTGCTCGGATCATTGCCACCCTCCGAGATTGGCCAGATCAAATGGTACTTCAGCATCTCATCGATCGTTGTGATACTATCTTGGCGTTCGATTTCGCAACACCCATTGCCAAGCTTTTGTCAGCTTTGGAACAATTACTAACGCAAACGGAAGACTGGGAGATGTATGCAAACCGTGACAATAGCCTCAGGGGACATCAGCATAGACTGGCTACCCTCATCATCGAGTGGAGAAAGTTAGAACTGTCGTGCTGGAAACGTTTACTGGAATCCCAAAGCCAGTCATTTATTGGTGATGGGGCAGAGTTTTGGTTCCGTTTATACGAAGTCCTGATACGAGGACCATTGAATGCTGTGGAGGAAAGCGAAATTGGTGGTGGTGAAAGCTTACAGGGATACCTCAGACAGCTCCCGTCGCTATTGGACAAATTTGTTCAATCCAGCTCACTCGGCCAGTTTGAAGTTCGCCTAGATCTTCTCCGCAGCTTCGAGAGCTTCATCCACTATATAGCACCTCAAGAATCTCATATCCATCAAGAAGCTTTGCTTCGAGTGGCTCGCATCGTCCATTTTTCCTGGCGATATTTCCACCTTTTCATTCCTCATCTCGCTACGTTGCTGGGGAACCAAAGACACGCACTGGAGAAAGAAGTTGAAGCACTCATCAAGCTTGCCAGCTGGAAAGATGTCAACGTCCAGGCCTTGAAACAAAGTGCTCGAAGGACACACCACCGGCTATACAAAATCATCCGCAAGTTCCGTGATGTTCTAAGACAACCTGTCATGGACAAGATGAATCCTTTATTTGCCGGAGATGCAGAAGGACACCATCAGTCGGAGCATGCTATCTTCCTAGCTTCCCCTCCTCTCTCTTCCGTGGTCGCTTTCACGGATGTTACGTCGAGCTCGACTTTTATGCCTTCTCACCTCGTAAATCTCCATCAGACTTTCTGCAGGTTTGATGGCTTCATTGGCAATACAATCCGTCAATTTCTCTCGAAGTATACCGCCGAGGACGTTGAAAAGCTTTCCCTGGATATTATTCTGACAACTAGAAACCTCGCAAATCATACTATCCCTTCCGATCTGACCAAAGAAAGGCGAGAAAAGTATAAGAAGAACTTACTTCTCCGTAAAAGAAAAGCCTGGAGTGATCTCCTTAAAGAACTCAAGCGTGGTGGCCTGTCTCACAACATCAACCCCGATATTCTCAATAAGCTGAGGGACGAACTCTGGATCCGAGACCAGCCTTTGATGCCTGCGAGGAGCGCCATAACACCTGTGCAGAAAGTGGAACACTATTTTGACCGCCTACGTGGATGTCTCCCGACACTAAGAAACGTTCTTTCGGACCATCACTCAGACTTAGGGACACACGACCTTTCTCGAGGTATTTCTGTGGTAGAGTCAGGGTACTTTGTGGCCCTTCAAGGTAGATCAAGGTAAGCATTTAGCTCGATCGTGATTCCGCGGGCATGTTTTGATCGGTCTTCATAACATCCAGGTTGTCCCAAGCCCTTTCTGAATACACTGCACTTCGCCAGCAAGCGGACAGGCTGCAGGTTCTCTCTGAGCATTCGGAAACGATCGTAATTAACACATATGACAAAGTTGAACCAATGTACAACGCACTGGGTCATTCTATTCGCGCGCTGGAGGAGCTGGCTGAGGGCATGAGTATTTTCTATGAGATAGAGAAGAGCATCAACACCGTTCCCGATCTCCTTGGGAGATGTCAGACTCTTGCTGCTTCAGCCTGCATGTGGCGGGATCGTGTGTATAAAGTGCTACAGTCCTGCCAAGTCATCATGCCTTCCGTTCTCTCTCTTGGTGCGTTAGGGAGATCATGAATAGAAATTATTCTGGTTACTTAGACTATGTCTAGGTGACTATGATACACTCGTTGACGCTGCAAGATACCTAAGCGAACTTCCGGGACAACTTGAAGAGATGTCAGCGGCCTGCCCTCAGCTG
>JBBPJS010000726.1:0-14329 GCA_038088835.1 Singerocomus rubriflavus | reverse complement strand
GCTAGAGAACTAGTTACGCAGGTGCTCAGGTATAAATATGGGGGAGCTAGCATGCTGTAGGGCAGGCTAGGGAACTATGGGTATAGGGGACTGAGTAAGACATATTCAAAGAGGGGTACATATTGAGATGCGGGATGCCGCATGAACAATGGGGAAGCATAAGGAGGCAGTAGGGAGACTGCCGACTATGGGATTTGCCAATGGTTAACAATGGCGAAGCAGAGAACAATGGAGAAGCTCATCAGGATGTGAAGTATGAAGCGAAAGGGCGAAGTCCTGATGGCTGAGACTATGGTACACTGTGTGGGTGACTCAGTGTGACAAGAGGACGAGTTAGGGGCGAGACTTGGGACACAAGATGCAAGATGTGGAATATAAGGCACATGAGGGGCATGTGACAGGTGGCGTGGGTCTCGGAGCACATGATGTGGATCATGTGAGGAAGTCGGGTGACTGGACGGTCATGGGGTCGCCAGGTTAACTGTGGAGATGAAGTATACACGGGTGAGTGTGATACAAGTCTAGGGGCATGCACTTAGTGGGTGTGATGCAGGTCACGAGGGGTGCACTGAGGGGTGCAGTGTGAGTCAGGAGGTATCCACATTGGAAGTGCAATACAAGGCCTAGGGGAGGATCTAGGGGTGTGGGTGTTTGCTGAGAGGCGAGGTATGCACATAGTGAGTGCAGTACGAGCCTGAAGCATAGTCAAGTGTATGAAAAAACAAGGTTACAAGGGGAAAATTGTAACAATACCCCCTTAGTAGATCGTGAGTGCCCACACAAATATAATGCGGGTCAGGTATCGGAGGTGACCATGTGTGGTCGATGAAGGTTTAGAGTTCATGGCGGTGTGGATGATGTAAGAAGAACTCTGGGGAGCGCGGATCATGGTTGATAAGGTTTGCTGTGAAGGATGTGCAGCGGCACAGTGGTTCGGTGACTAAGTGTGTATGCGGAGTCCAGGGTGGTCGGGTGGAATCGTGGTTAGCGAAGAGCATGATAATCGGACAGGACACGTAGCGTGGAGTTTATATGATTTATCACCAGGGTTAGAGGTTTATCATGCTAGTTTAATGTCATCATGGATGTGAGGTAGTTTAATGTCATTTTGGATGCGTGGGTGGTGGGAGCACAGCTCCGGAGTCGTCGGGGTCATCAGGGCAGCTGGATAGGCTTTCGTGGGATCTACTGAGTGTAACGAAGGATAAGGGTTAAACGAAGGGAAAATCAAAGGACTACGAATGTTCTTTTGTTTTCAGAGGGTTGGCAGCAAGACGGCTGCCCATGGGTTGCTAGTTGTTTTCTGCATAGCTGGCGGGGTTGGGGGACATGCGAGCCATAGAGGTGGTTAATGAGGGGCAAGGGGGAGATATTGGTGTACGTTACGGAGGGATTATGAAGGAGAGTCCTGTCAAGGGACCAGAGGAGTTTGTCCATTTGTTGGGCCTGAACATAGGGTGACATGGATTGAACGAGTGGGTTGTCCCAACAAGGGACCGAGAGGCGCTCTAATCCTGGTTAGGGATTACGTAGAGAAGAACAGAGGACGAGAGGGATCATTGGCTGTGCCAAAACCTTACAATTGGTTAGCAAGACATCGTTCTTGCTTATGCCATGCCTTTCATAGAGGCAGCTGTGGATCCAGGGGTTGACATTGGGTGAAAGAAGGATAACCCTGATATGAGGGGTTCGAGGGGTGGTGTGTCTTTCAACACATGGAGGGTTGCTGGATCTTTGGACTTTGGGCAGAGTGTTCCCAATGGGGAGTAGGTCTGTGGATGTCAGTCGAAGTGTTTCCAGTCTTATGAGGGGGTGCGTATCTTGCAATGTGTGGTAGGGAACCCATAGAAGGGTTACTTCAGTTTATACTCTTGAAGGAGTTGCCAGTTCCTTGAGCTAACGTCGAAGGTTAGCTGGGTGCTACCTAGACCAAGGGGGAGCATATCTTTCAACGCTGGGGAAAGCCTTGCAACAATGGTCACAAGGGACAAGGGGGGTCAGTTTTCCACATGACAAGGTGGGGAACGCCGTGAGGCAACGGTTTAGACTCATGCTGGAGTATGAAGCGATAGAGAGAAGGAGAAGGGGTTTTACCCCCTTAGTAGGGTTGTGACCCGTTGGGATTACTGGATAAGAGGCAGCGTCGGGTTGGGGCGCGGAATAGAGAGCACTGGTTGGAGCGCCGGGGACACGCCGGTTTGGGACGCTGAAGAGGTTGCGCCGGGTTAGAGTGCTAGGGGCGCGTCAGGTTGGGACGCCAGTAGGGTTAGTTTAACCACATAACAAGGTGGGGTTGTGTCGATTGGGGATGCCAAGGGTTCGCTGGGTGAGGACGCCAAGGAGGTGTCAAATGGGAACACCAGGGGGCATGCCAAGTAAGGATGCTAGGGGGTTAGTTTAGCCACATAACGAGGTGGGGACCGAATGACTAATGGTTCTGTAGAGCTGGGAGATGGTAGGAATGGGTGAGAAGTCGAAGGTCGCGGATGAATGGAATTAGTAGTTTAAACTCTTGCCAGAGTAAGATGAACGTTGCCTAGTTTAGACTCGTTGCGGAGCTAGGTTATGATTGCCTAGTTTATACTCGTCGCAGAGTTGGACCTGTGAAGCAAGGTCAACATGGGGGGGGGCCTAGTTTATACTCATCGCGGAGTTCAGATTATACTTGTGACAGAGTTGAATGAGTTTGCCTAGTTTATACTCATCGCGGAGTTCGACGGAGGGTCGATAGTTTATACTCATGATGGAGTTGGACCAAGGTTTCCTAGTTTATACTCGTCGTGGAGGTGTGCTGGGATTGACTGTTAGTAAGGTCAACATGAATTTGCCTAGTTTATACTTCTTGCGGAGTCGAGGAGGGGCTTGGACTGGATACCAAACAGTTATCTGTGATGCCAGGTTAGTGGTCACAGTTTAAACACATGACTAGATGCGGCTAAGTTTATACTCTTTCTGGGAGTCAGGGTGGTTTCCTTCAATGGAAGGACAGGGTGTGCGAGTTTAACCTCTTCTTGGGAGGTTCCTATGGCATCAGCGGGGTTAATCATTGATCACGGAAGGGTTGATCCAATGAGGATTGCGGAGATGGAATCTTTTACTCATGCCAAGCTTTGTAGTCAGGCGAGTGGGGGTACCAATTCCCACAAGTGCCAAGGCCGTTCTAGAAGTGAGTCAAGATATGAAACGCAAATACATGAAACACAAGTGATAGTTTAATGTCATTCTGGACATCGAGGGGTTAGTTTACTGTCTTTTCGGACGGGTTGTCATGGATTCCTATGACTTGTTAGTAAGCAAGGATATTCCAGGGTTACCTAGTTTATTGTCATTGTGGATGGTCAGGGGTGGTACAGGGCCATGGATCACTGGACTTTTGGTAGTTTAACATCTTCTCGGACATTGCCATGAGTTGAGGCCATTTCACTGTACTGGGGTTAAGTGTTTGAGGGTAGTTTATGGTCATTTCGGACGTGCTGTAGGGGTCAGCATGATAGTTTAGCATCTTCCCGGACGTTGCTGTTGAGTGGTAAACACATGGGTTTACTGCAGTAGTTTATCGTCTTTGCAGACGGTCTTGAATGAGTTAGGGCCGATGGTTGCAGGGCCTGAATAGTTTTAAAGTCTTTTTGGACTTCCTAGAGGTCAGGTGAGGGTTTAATGTCGCTGTGGATGTCACATGGGGTCGCGGTTGCTAGTTTTAGTGTCTTCATGGATGTTGCGAGGGGTCACGGTTGCTAGTTTAGCGTCTTTGCGGACGTCACTAGGGGTTGTTAGTGATAGTTTTACATCTTTTCGGATGTCTGCATGTCTGAGAGGAACAGAGGCAACTCTGGTCATGTCCCAGCATTGGCCAGGACGGTTACTCCGAGGTTGTTAACTTGCTGTTTTGGCAGAGGTGATGGACTTCCAAGCGGGGTGTCTTCCGAGTGAATGGTGGGTATGTCTTCGGTCTTAACCGTGGGTAAAAGAAACCATTGGGTTTCGGGGGGGACTTCTACTAGCCAGGCAAAGGCTTCTGTTTCTTTGTCATGATTGGTGTTCATTGTCTAGGTGTTCGCTACCGAGGTAGCCGAGGTGTGAGGGGTGACAACTAAATGTAGTCGTCATGTTAGGATACTTTCCGTCTATGCCATACTCTTCCTAGGGCAGATGGTTGCTAAGTCCATCTGTGCCATGCCTGTTAGTTGAGTAGATGGGTAGTGATTGAAATAGCGGAGAATACGAGGGTGGAGCAATGAGCTCCGAATATTCCTGGGCCATGGGTAGAGGCTTCAGGGTGTTGAGGGTCTGTCTAGGTGTGTGATGGCTTCGGCTGGGGAGAGGTATCTTTGCCTTTTGAGGGGCATCAACCTGGGGTTTATGCATTTATCCTTTGGGGGAGTGGCTGCTTCGGCCGGGTTTGCGGCTTCTCTGCCTTTTGCAGGGTGGGTGATCCTGTGGTTCGAGAAATGGGGTGGTTGGTGAGTCTTTCATCACCTGGGGTACTTTCCACTGAAGGGTTGGAATGCACAATGAGCACGATGTCAGAGAATAGGGGTTACCGTGGTTCTTGCCAAGTACTTCCCTTTGGTAATGAGGCGTCGACTTGTTATGCCATACCATAGGGTCATAAAAACGTTTGGTTTGGAGGGGGGGACACGCGGGAGAGTTAGGAGGATCTTGTAGTGTGGACATAGCTACCGAGGGGGTCAAGGGTTTTGTGCATGGTGAGTGCGCTGACTGTGGGTTTCGGATAAGCCAACTGGTTGGTGGGCCATTTCTGGGTCATCCTTTGCCATGTAATGATGGCTAGTCAGCAGGAGGGGACTTGCAGCTCATGCCAAGCACTTCCTAAGGCGAGTATATGTCAGTACTCGTGCCAAACCTTTGGTTGTGCGAGTCTGGGTCATCGGGTGGACATGTGTGTTGAAGGGTTGCTGCGACAGCAGCCAAGGGGTTGCTACTAATTGTAGCTGAGGGGTCGAGGTGCTTGCAATGTTGTATCCAAGCAGGGAGAGGTTGAGCGTTGGGGTTGCCAGTGAGGTATTATCCTGGTGAGGATGGGGGGTGCGAGGCCATTATTGGAATGCCTGCGGGTGCGCGGGTCAGGTGTGCTTGTCATGCATGGTATAATTGTTGGGGTTCAGGCGCGTTGTCGAGCACTGTTTGGTGGGTTCATCGATTGTTGTCAACACATGGTTGTTCTCAGGTGTGGTGCCGTGTATGGCATGTCTTTGCAATTTGATGCGCAGGCAGGGACCATGGCAAGGGCAGGAGTGTGTCAAAGGAATGCCCGTCTAGGGCACGTGGTGGTTCTTGTGTTACTGGTCTTTCACAGCGGGTCAGGGTGAGTGCGTTTGTGCGCTATACTGGTTTTAGGGGGTGTGCGCACGTCATGCGGCTTATGCAGGGCATCATGGTTCAAGAAGGGGGGAACAGAGAGCTCGGATAGTGGCGGGATTTGGCGATGTTGATGGTCTTGGGGATGGCAGGGTTCCAGTTGGAGACTGGTTTGCGGGTGGACAAGAGTGCAATGGCGGAGGGCAGAGTCATGTGATAGGTACGCGTGAGAGGTGAGGTTGTCGATTTGTTGACAGAGATGTTGAACGCATCGGGGCATGCATTAAAATGTGTCGAATGGGGTTTGAGAGATGACGAGGTGTCGGGTGAACGGAATGATGCAATGAAACGCATCCGGTGTGTGTCGCAGGAAAAGACTGTTGTTGAAGGCGCGTAAGTGCCGTAGTTCAGGGTCGCTGGAGTCGTGGGAATATTGTGGGGATGGGTGGTGTACTAGCTAGGACTAGATGCGTTAGAAGAGCTTTGTTCTTTTGTTACAACCAAGCCCGGGCAGGGCTTTAATTGTAGAACCTTAAGTACCTCCTATAGGTACTGAGGGACACGGGGAACTAGGGAGGGCCAACTGGCCTATCTAGGGGAGCCCGCTAGGGGCTATCTATGGGTGAATGGCTAACCAGTCGGGTTAGCCTGGAACGAAGGGAGGAGTCTGCTTAGCTAGACTTCGAAGGGGTCTCCTCTCAGATCGTTGATGAGGCAACTGATGGACTGGTTGCAAGATGAAGGATGGCGAGAGGCGGGCGAGTAGTGCAGCTACGAGTGAATGAAGGGAAGGCAGCGATAGCTACCAAACGAATGGATACAATGTGCATTGCTACACAAGGGAGCTAGGAACAAGTACCATGAATAGAAGGTACATGCAAAGGTAGAACAAAGCTAGAGAACTAGTTATGCGGGTGCTCAGGTATAAATATGGGGGAGCTAGCATGCTGTAGGGCAGGCTAGGGAACTATGGGTATAGGGAACTGAGTAAGACGTATCCAAAGAGGGGTACGTATCGAGATGCGGGATGCTGCATGAACAATGGGGAAGCATAAGGAGGCAGTAGGGAGACTGCCGACTATGGGATTTGCCAATGGTTAACAATGGCGAAGCAGAGAACAATGGAGAAGCTCATCAGGATGTGAAGTACGAAGCGGAAGGGCGAAGTCCTGATGGCCGAGACTATGGTACACCGTGCGGGTGACTCGGTGTGACGAGAGGACGAGTTAGGGGCGAGACTTGGGACACGAGATGTGAGATGTGGAATATAAGGCACGTGAGGGGCACGTGACAGGTGGCATGGGTCTTGGAGCACATGATGTGGATCATGTGAGGAAGTCGGGTGACTGGACAGTCATGGGGTTGCCAGGTTAACTGTGGAGACGAAGTATACATGGGTGAGTGTGATATGAGTCTAGGGGTGTGCACTTAGTGGGTGCAACACGGGTCATGAGGGGTGCACTGAGGGGTGCAGCACAAGTCAGGAGGTATCCACATTGGAAGTGTGATACAAGGCCTAGGGGAGGATCTAGGGGTGTGGGTGTTCACTGAGAGGTGAGGTATGCATGTAGTGAGTGCAGTACGAGCCTGAAGCATAGTCAAGTGTATGGAAAAACAAGGTTACAAGGGGAAAATTGTAACAATTTCGGCCCTGCTGTCAATTAGGGCCATAGTGTTGATGCTTCTTTTCGTGGACATGAGTAGGTCTACCAAAATTGAGAGTGAATGTCTATTGGTTTTTTCTACCTTAGTGTACACATAAGGGGGAGTGCTGGGCACCTTAGGCAATCCCCTCTTTAAAAACCCTGCATTCTTCCAATAGTGGCTGTCCTCTCATCTTCATCTACTATGTCACCTGTCTCCTCGATGGAAGGGGATTGGAAGAAGACAGCATGAGTCTTCTTCATCAATAAAGGGGAGGAAGCGTTCTTGTACTTGGGGTATACTTTGCTTCAATGACCAGCTTGTCGGCATCAGAAGCATAATTTGAGGTCTATGCACCTCTTGCATTCTTCAGTGGTTAGTTTGTTGATGCAGACAGCGTCAACATCCATGGCATTGGGATCTCTGGTGGGGGTGGGGTGAGTTGTGTGAAAATATGGAAATTGACGCAGTCTAATGGCTTGTTGAGCAATGCAGTTTGCTCACTTGTTCTGAAAGATGAATGCGGCAGCATGTGTCATCCATTCTTCAACTGTAGTGGGGACTTTTTCTATTCCATAGATGCAGCATATAATGGGGATGGGGATGGCAGCAGCATAGTAGCTGATGAGAACATGGTTCTCTGTGATCTCGGCTTCTGACTTCTTTGTGACAAAGTGAGTGTTGTATTCCTGTATTGAGGGCTTGTATTCCCTCTTCTTGTTGAGCATCATCCTTGTGATGACAAGCCACGAGATGGCATTGGCGATGACTTGCTGATTCTGGTAGGCCTCACAGAAGGCCTTGAGGAAGTTCTGATAGGTACTCATGTCAATGGTATCAGTGGTGTTGTCGTATGCCTTGAGGTGGAAGTTTTTGGCCCATGTTGCAGCCAATCCCTTGGTTATGAATGAGAGGGTGAAGGCAATTTTCTTCGCAGACATATTGTATACTTTCTTATTGATGGTGAGGTAGAACATTACCATATTGAGCCACAGTAAGGCTTTCTTGTAATCTCCATCGAAGTGTTTGGGGGTGCCAAGATGGAGCTTAATGGGCTTGGCAGCAGTGGACATGGCTGTTGTAGAGGTGTTAACGGGGGAGAATGGAAGATGTCGATGGACTGAGAGTGGGGACGGTGGTGTGAGGACTCTGGGGATTGACGCCTGTGCAGATAGGGTGTGGCTTAATGCAGTGGCAAGCTGATTGGCAGCTGGGTTGAACAGGGTGATGTCTTGGTTGAACTCAGTATCTGAGTGGGCATCTTCGTCTTCATCAGAAGAAGACTGGGCAATGGCACAGGTGGTGTGCGGAGACCACCAGGGGTTGATAGTGGGATGTGGGGATTGCAACGTGATGTCGTTGAGAGTGAACTAGCTATGACTAGTTGCAGTAGGGTAGCTTTTGTCTTTTGTTACATGTTGACCAGGTAGGACAGCATGTAGCCCTTGATTGACAAAGCTATGGTCAATAAGGATGTATGAGGGTTAGAAGGGCATATCATAAAGCACTCCAGCAAGGGTAGCCTTGTTGTGTAAGGTGCACAGTGACGAGGTTGCCTAGTTACTAGGACTGAGGCACACAGTGACGAGGGAGTAGCAACTGAATTGCCAGAGGGGCCATGTATAAGTGAGTACAAGGGAGATGAAAGCTAAGGTATTGTAATACAGGTTCACATATAAGTACTCATACAGTACCCTAGACCCTAGTTAAGGGGAGACGTGAGAGTATACTCATGTAATGGTAACCAATAGTGTAAGTAGAGCTTCCATGGTAATGGTAGCCAATGGTGTATAGGGAGCAAGGACAAGGCTATGACAAGATTATGACAAGGCAATGAAAAGAAATGCTGATGAATAAGAAAACCATGCTGTGCATGAAAAAGAAGAGCAGAAGTAGAAGCACAGTCTATGGTGTGAAATACTAGAAGTGATGAGTCAGCATTCTAGATGCAAGAGACAAAGGTAGCACTTAGGTGCTGCATAGTCTAGAGAAAGCATAGTGCATGTAGTGAAGTAAGGGAAAATTGTAACAGAGGACAGCAGAAGTGAGACAAGTAAAGGGTTTTTAAAGAGGGGACAGCCTAAAATGCAAGTCTATCCCTCTAATGTGTATACTAAAGTAAATAAGGAACTGTTAAACTCTGGGCAGATGCTGCTCCAAGGAGAACTCTGAAGGTCCAGAGTTGAGAGGTTTGGATGAGACTTGGCTTCACTATATGTGATGTACCCTTGCATAGGATCCAGTTGTCCTGAATTTACAAAGGGTTGAAGGTCGGAGGTCGGAGGGGGTAGTGAGGAGAAGTCAGTCAACAACTTAGAAGACCAGTGGGGAGAGCATTAGGTTATCTCGATATTCAAACTGAAGTGTACAAAATGTAACTACGGAGTTTATATATGGAGGGACTCGGATAACTAAGTCTGGAGTTGGGTTACAGTATGTACTGGAGGGGTCAAAGGTAAGACTATGCCGGAGCACAGCCTTAGAGCTGTGCTCCTAAGCAAGCACCAGTAACGGAGTTTTAACTAAGTGAGAAATGGAACATAAGATATAAGTGACATAGAAGAATATAACAGGGTCAGGGTCAGGGATGAATGCTAAGTACAAGTCTGAATGGAGTAGGTACAGGAGAACAGAGGAGAATGAACTGGAGATATAATGGAGATGGTACAGAGGTACTGGAGTTAACTTGAAATGCAGGATATGACAGTATTCCCCTCTTAGGCCTGAACCCTTGAAGGCCACTGAGGATCACATGACTCTGTTGACTGTGGAGTCTGAAAAGTTAACCAGCGGAGTGGAGTGTTACCTGCACAGTATAAAGTCTGGGTGATCCATGGACAACTTTTTAGAATCCAACCACCATGTTGGAATATGCAGACATCAAAAAGTGGAGCAAAGAGCAGCTGGTGGAGTGTGCCAATAATGATGACGCACTGTGGAAAGCCAAGGTGACAGAACAAAGATGGTGCATGAAGGCAAGGTGGTGGAACAGAGATGGTGCATGAAGGCAAGAAGGAAGGAGGAGGAGCAGAGAAAAGCAGAGAAGGCTGCCAGAAAGTGGGTAGAGGAGGACACGAGGCATTGAGCAGAGGCTGAGGTGGCAGCCAGAAAAAGAGTGAGTCCACCACATTGTTATGACATCACAATCATGCCTTGTACTTTGTGTTAGCAAGTGCATGCATGACACTCTCATCATACTCTGTGTTAGCAATGAGCACAATCACGTGATCTGTGGGTCACATGACTTCTCCCTTCTCTGATCATGTGATTACTCCATCCCTTCACATCATCACACCTTCATCCATCACATGCATCACATCTTCATCCTCTTCACACCTTCATGACACTCACGATCTCACACCGATCATCTAGATTCTCTCTCACATCCTTAAGGCTTCCATGCCTTTCTCATATTCGCCCTTACCATCTGATCAGTACGATCTCTTATCAAGATTCTCATCTCAATCACGACTCTGCAGGATCTTGATGATCTCTGCCACAATCACCTTCCTGATCTTTCACATCTTGTGATCAATCTTCCATTGTATAATAAGCACTGCAGTCTCATGTCTGCTTCTTCCATTCTTGATGCATGAGGCTGCCTAACCTTTTACTCATGGACTATTACCCTTTACACTAAAGCCAATAGCATTAATACCATATACCATAGATAGTAAGTCACAGCTTGGTCTGTGCACTCTCATATAATATATATAAGGGGTTGTGCAAGGGCTGTTATCCCCCAGCCAAATCCACTTGTTCACCTCTCCTACTCTGCCTTAACTGGTGGCCTAGTGATGTTTAAGCTATAACAAGTAAAGAGGTAGCTATTCATCTGCCTGGTCTTTGGACTGCCCAGGAGTGAGGCATTGCCTGGATGTGGTCCACTATCCTCCTCTTCTTCTTTCTCCTACTGTGTGGTCATGCAAGCTCGAGACTCGGTCAAGATGATGTCATGGTCAAAACAACTCGAAGCCCACATTCTTTGAAGTATTGCCCATCTTTGTGAGGGCACTAACCTGATGTAGATAACCCACATGATGCAAGGTCTTATTGCAAGAACCTATGAATGTAATACCTGCAGGTATTATAGGCATACGCTGCCAGATGCCCTTATCATATTTGATATTCTATTTATAGTTCCCTCCTTACCTGTGGGTTTTGGAGAAGACCTTGTTGGGATGCTGTGTGGAACGCCCTGAGGTGGGGTGGCACCTCTGACCAGCTTTCAAGGTTGGCAACCTGAAGATAGCCATGCAATTACCCAAGAGCCAGACTCCTCGACCCAAGGCTCAACTACAATTATGCTGCACTTGTAGGATGCAGTATTAGGAGGAAGTGTACTCAGTGCAATAGTCTGGGTAATACTAGGGATGCAAGAGTTCCCTAAGGTGTAGAAGATCATCCTCTCCTTATATCCGATCCCCTCTCTGCTGTTCTAGCATTCTCTCTTTTGGATGTTCTCTAGAATTCAGTTGTTGATGCCAGATTGCCCGACAGGTTATGGTGATGGAAGATAGGCAGGATTGTGTATAGTGTTTCTCTGATCGCTCAACACACATTGTGAACAGGCAGGGCTAATAAAGGATAGGCAGAGCAGGTTGCTGCAGAGCAGAGCTCCAGCAAAGGAAAGGGGAAACAGCATGCAGAGCTGGTGCTAGAGTGCCGGAGGTGTGAGGACTGGAGGCTGGAGTGCACCCTCAGTTCTGGCAAGGCCACTTTGTGTGAGGAGTGCCGGTGAGTCAAGGCATGGTGCGAATGCCCTGGGGAGGAGAGAATGGAGGTGAAGAGGAAGAGGAAGACACACAATGGAGAGAAGACGGAGGTGCCCCAAAAGAAGGTCCAGTCAGAGAAGACGGGGGGTAAATCAGAGGTAAGGAAGTGTGCAGAGTTGATTGCAAGGGTGATCACCAGCCACTGTGAGGTGATCACAGGTAAGCTGGATCACCTGATCCATGCAGTGAAGACTCTGGTAGACCTCAAAATCACAGAGGTCTACCCTAACGACGAGAATGAGAGCAGCAAGGAGAATGAGGAGGGGAACGAAGAGGGGAACGAGGAAGAGGTTGGAGAAGGGTCGGAGGTGTCGGAGAACATCTCCGAAGGAATCCTCGATGTAGAGATATCATAGTAGTCCCCTTACAATGTAACTTTCATTTATGTCAAGTGTGGTGAGGTCCAGGCTTCTCTGGGTACTGGAAATGGAAGTCTGAGACAAGCTCCAAGGCATGATCTAGCTCTGTTGCGAGTAACCACAAAGTTTCTTCATCAGTTCCTTCATACCTGGATCAGTGGACCAGATACAGAAGCTTGCAATTCTTTCTTCGTCAGTCTATCTTCGAGTCCAAGATCTTGGAGATCTCATACTCTGGCTCACTGTTGACTTCAACTGGAGGCAGAGGAGGTTGTGTGCAGTTGGAAATGGTGTTTGAAGTTGCAGGTTCTAATTGGAAGACATGGAAGATCAGATGTACAGACTTCATGTTCTTCAGGAGATGGAGGGTAAAAGAGAGTGTATTTGCCTGTGCAATGATATTGAAAGGTCCAAGGCTCTTTTCAGAGAGTTTCTTTGAGGGATGCATGGTGCTGAAGTACTTTGCTTTGATAAAAACCTAATCACCGACTTTGAAGTCCAGTGCTGGAGTTCATTTGGTGTCTGCAGGACCTTGATAGCACTGTTGGGCTAGGCTGATCTCTTCATGGAGGAGTTGATGAAGGGAGTTGAGGTCGACGGAGTACTCTCGGGCTCATGCAGAGGTAAGGTCTTGTTCAGGGTAGATGGCAATGTTGGGATGATAGCCCTTGTTGGTGAAGAATGGAGACACACCAGTGGTGGCATTTGGAGCATTGTTGTATGTGAACTCCACAAGGGGCAGGAGTTTGGACCAGTTATCTTGCTGGTAGTTGCAGTAGATGTGGAGGTACTGCTCCAACATTTGGTTCATGCATTCTGTTTGGCCATCGCCCTCCAGGTGGTAACTGGAGGTAAAGTGGAGGCAAATGTCAAGAGCTTTACCTAGAGAGTGGAAGAAGTGGGAGATGAACTCCAAGCCTTGATTAGAGGTGATGTGAGAGGGGACTCCGTGTTTCAAGAAGACATGGAGTAGGAAGAGTTTAGCTAGCTCCAGAGATGTTACCTTGTCATTGATGGGGATGAATATACATTGTTTGGACATTCTGTCCACAATGACGAGGATGGTGGTGTGACCAGAGAACGGAGGTAGTTGTTTGATGAAGTCCATAGAGATTGAGTTCCATGGCTTCTCAGGGATTGGGAGTTGCTTGAGTAGCCTGTAGGGCTTGTGCCTTGGTACCTTGGCTTGAGTGCAGGTTGTATAGGATGTGACGTACTCCTTGATGAAGGTCCAGATGCCTGGCCAGGTGTATTCTCAGCAAATTAGCTCTAATGTCTTGTTTTGTCCAAAATGACCAGAGAGCAGGTGGTCATGTTTGTATTAGAGAATGCAGAGGCAAAGATTGTTGGCATCGGGGATGTAGATGTGATCATCAAGGTGTAGGAAGCCTTTGGAGTCAACAGCCCAATGAGAGTTGGAGGGTTTAGAGGTGGTCAGATGTATGGAAGAGATGGGGTCAGAGGGTAAAGCAAAAAGGATGTCGTTATGCAGGAACTTGATGTTGAACAGCATATTGGCCTGGAGGACCAGAGCTGCTAGACACGATGCCCCGAGGGACGATGTGAGTTGTTCTTGGGTGAAGATGGGGTAGAAATTCTAGGGGTTAACAAGAGCATAGTCCCTATCCCCCTCTTTGGGATAGATGTCCCAGCGCCTAGTGAGAGAATTGGGCTTTGCACCTAACTTACCAGGATGGAAACAGACAACCATATTGAACTGTGAAAGGAACTCCAATCACCAGGCTTGATGCTGAGTGAGGAGTTTGAAGGTAGCAAAGTACTTCAAATTCTTATGGTCTGTTACTATGTCAACTAGAGTTCCAGAGCCTTCAAGGTAATGCCACCAAGCCCAGAAGGACTTGAAGATGGTGAGCAATTCCTTATCATGGGTGTCATAATTGAGCTCTGGAGTAGAGAAGGTGCAGGAAAAGTATGCTACTGGACAGACTTCATTGTCTGGGCAGTGGAGGGAAAGGATACCTGTGATGGTGTAGTCAAAGGCATCTGTCTCGACAATTAGTGGGGCATTGGGGACCCAGTGGGTGAGAATGGGAGCAGAGGTGAAAGCATCCTTAAGACGCTGGAAAGCAGAATGGCAGGCATCATCAAAATTCCATAATGTGCCCTTATGAGTGAGACAAGTGAGCAGGACAACCAGTCTGGAGTAATCAGCAATGAAACATCGATAGAAGTTAGCAAATCTGAGAAAGGATTGAATATCTCAGACCTTCT
>JBBPJS010000725.1:0-14330 GCA_038088835.1 Singerocomus rubriflavus | reverse complement strand
TCACTCCCAGGGCTCAGTTAAGAGGGCCAGGCGAATACCATCCCTTACTTGTACTGTTGTCACTAGGCCACCTTGGTAGGCAGGGTAGGACGCAAGGAAACAAGTGGATTAGGCTGGGGGAACAGCCTGTACTCATAACCCCTTATATACGTTACAGGAAAGGTGCACAGACCAAGCTGTGACCTGGGTCTAGGGTATACGTGATTAATGCTACTGGTTAACTAGATTAAAGGGAAGAGTCCATAAGGAGAACATTAGGCATTCATATGGAGTGGGAATATGAAGAGCGGATATGAATGCAGGGAATATAATGGAAGGGAAGATCAATCACAAGATGTGACTGATCAGAGAAGGGATCGTGGCAGAGATCCATCTAGGATCTTGCAGGGTCATGATCGAGATGCAATCTCGATTAGTGATCATACCGATCGAAGGGTAAGGGCGGAGATGAAGGAAAAGGGATCAGGATCGGAATGGAAGAGTGATCAGTGATTCGTGAAGAATGTGAAGAGAGATAAGAGATGTGATCAACGTGAAGGTGTGAAGGTGTGATGATGTGAAGGGAATGAGGGAAGTCACGTGATCAGGGAAAGGTCATGAGAAGTACTCGTGCAATGCAAGCATGCAGTCATAGTACTAAGTATCGTACACAATTCGTAACACTCATGCACACCAGGTTGTGGGAGACATTAGCTTCATTGTGTGCTTCAATCATTGTTTTAACTCAGTCGTTTGCAGTGGGGTTGTCTGTGATTAGCGGGACATCAGGGAAAGGTCTGGGTTCGAATCCCATAAGGAGAAAGAAAGGGGATTTCCCCATTACCAAGTGAAGTCAGTGGTTGTGCATGAACTCTATGTGTACAATGTTTTCTACCCAGCTGGTAGGGTGGTTTCCGCAGTAGATGCAAAGATATATTTCTATCTCTTGATTGACCCACTCGGTTTGCCCGTCTGTTTGCAGGTGGTAAGTAGTGGATAGGGCTAGATCATACTTAAGGAGTTTTTCAAGGGCTTTTGTGAAGTTGGAGGTGAATTGTGAGCCTCTGTCAGATATGATTTTGTTGTAGAGCCTGAAGCATTTGTACACTGAGTTAAAGAAGAGAGTAGCTATATCGGTGGTGGTGGCAGATTTTTGAGTTGGGCAGAGAATTACCCCCTTCATAAGGCCATGGTCGACCATGACCATGAGTGCATTGAAGCCCTGAGAAAGAGGGAAATCCATAATGAGGTTAACACTGACCTATTGAAAGAGGTGCAAACAATGAGATATAATTGGTTGGAGAGGTGGTGTCATGGGGTGAGTGTTGGCCTTATTGGCTTGGCACGAGACACAGTGGCAGACGTGGTTGCAGACAGAGGTGGCCATCCCTGGCCACCAATAGTGTTGGGTTAAAAGGGCAAGGGTTTTCTGAAGACCAGGGTGCCCTGCTGATTCATGGTCGTGGCATGTCTGTAAAATAAGGGAATGGACATCAGGGGGAATGTACAGGCGATGCTGGTAGGAAAGGAGTCCCCCATGGCATTGGAAAGACCCAAGGTGTGAACAGAGATGAGTCAGCATGGAGGGGTCAAGACGGTTGAGGATGTTGGTGGCGAATGGATCTGTTGCCATTTGTTTATGGATGCGAGAGATGAGGTGGGTGTCAACCAGATTGACAAGCAATGAGGAGGAGAGGAGTGTGATCTGTTCATTGTTGTGACCATCTGCGGCATGGTCTGATCAGCAGGAGAGTGCATTGGGGGCTGCCAGCATGGTTCTGGGCATGTGCTGGAGTTGAAAGTCAAAGTCAGTGAGATCCAGGAGCCATTGAGCTTGCTGGCAGTTGAGTTTCTGTGCCTTATGGAAGTACATGAGGTTTTTGTGATTGGTGAGGATAATCATGGTGTGCCCTGTGCCCTGTAAATAGTGTTGCCATGTCTTTAGGGCATGAATAATGGCAAGTAATTCCCAGTTGTAGATGTCATAGTTATGTTCTGCAGGTGAGAAAGTCTGAGAGATGTAGGAACATGGGTGGAGTTGCCCATCGTTCCCCTGTTGGGAGAGGATGCCGCCTGAGGTGTGAAGTGATGCATCTGTGGAAATAACAAAGGGTCGGGAGATGTCTGGGAAGGTGAGCACTGGTTTTGCCAGGAACAGCTCCTTGAGTGTGGTGAAAATTCAGCTGCATGCTTCCATCCAGTTTCATGATTGGGTTTTCTTCATCAGATCTACCAGCGGTTTAATGAGCATGGAGTAATCAGAAATGAACCTTCAGTAGAAATTAGTGAACCCCAGGAATGATCATACATCTTTCACTGATTGGGGTTGGGGCCATTTGGCGATCCCATCTAGTTTTACGGGGTCCATTGCGATCTGACCTGATTTGACAACCATTTCAAGATAATCAACTTCTTGCTTGTTGAAGTCACATTTCTCCAATTTGAGCCACAGATTAAGTTGGTGCATTCGCTCAAGGACACAGCATGTCCATTCATCATGTGTTTCCTGATCAGGGGAGAAGATGAGTAGATCATCCATATAAATCACTAGCCATCCCTCTGCTATGAGATTTGTGAAGGATTCATTCATGAATTGTTGGAAGGTGGCCAGGGAGTTGGAGAGGCCAAAGAATATGACAGTTGGCTTGTAGAGGCCTTTATGGGTAATAAAGGCGGCTTTCCATTGATGTCCCTTCTTGATCCTGATGTTGTTGTACCTTCAACGTACGTCAAATTTGGTGAATACCTTCACATCCTTCAGTTTGTTCATGAGATCTGAGATAAGGGGTAGCAGGTACATGTTGCAGACAGTGTGTTCATTGATGTATCTGTAGTCCTGACATGGGCACAGTTTGCCATCCTTCTTTTTGATGAAGAAAAAGGGTAAGGCTTGCAGTGATTTGGACGGTTGTATCTTGCTGGATTTCAGATTTTCCTCAATGAACCCCTTTGTTGTGATTTTCTCCTCAGGGTTCAAAGGATAAATCTTACTGATTCTAGGTTTAAACGTTTCTCTTAGGTGGATTTCATGGTTGTATGACTGTGACGGGGGGAGTTGGTTGCTGGTGGGTTTCAAGAAGACGTCCTGGAATGTGCTGTACCTGTCCGGAAGGGTTACCTTGGGTTTGTGTTGAAGTGTGTCAATGGCAAGATTCGTCAACATCGTTGCTCACACAAATTGTGGGCCTATTTTCTTTATCCAGTTGAGGGCTTGTACATTTCGTGTGACCTGTTCCTCTGATTGTTGCTGGTGAAGATACCTAAAGAAATGAGGGGTTTCTTCTTGGATCATACACCCTTCTTTGACTGGGAAGGGTTTGGCAGGGATTTTCGAGTGGATGCATGTATAGTTTCATGTTTGGTCCATGAAGCATTTGATTTCAACAACTTTGGTTGTCTAGTTGATGCGTGGGTTGATTTTGTGCAACCATGGTGCACCAAGGATGAGGTTGTTTGATCCACAGTGGATTGTGACAAAGTGTACCTTGTGTATAATATCCCCGATTTGGACATAAATGTCCACCCCGTACTTGGCAACACCCTGCTTGTTTGGAGAGGCATTAACATTGGCAATTCATATGGGCTTTTTGAGTTTCATAAGGGGAATCTTGTTTCAGTGGGCATAGTGCCAGTCTATACAGTTGATTTCTGCTCCACTGTCAATGAGAGCAGTGGCATTGATGCTTTGTTGTGTGAACATGAGTAGTTGGAGTAGAATAGAGAGCGAATTTCTATTGGTTTTTTCTACCTTAGTGTACACAGGAGGAGGAGTGCTGGGCATCTTTGGCAATCCCCTCTTTAAAAACCCTGGGTTCTACCTATGGTGGCTGTCCCCTCATCTTCATCTGCCATGTTGCCCATCTCCTCAAGGCACAGAAGCTGTGAGGAAATGGCACGAGTCTTCTTCATCGATGAAGGGGAGAAAGCATTCTGGTATTTAGGACATGCTTCACTTTGATGGCCAGCTTGTTGGCATCGAAAGCATAATTTGAGGTCCATGCACCTCTTGCATTCTTCGGGGGTCAATTTGTTGATGTGAATGGCATCTACATTCATGGCATTGGGGTTCCTGGCAGGGGTACTGTGAGTCGAGAGGAAATATTGAAACTGACGGGGTCTAATGGCTTGTTGAGCAATGTGGTTTGCTTGTTAATTTTGGAAGATGAACGCGGCAGTGTGCGTTATCCATTCTTCGACCATGGTGGGAACTTTCTCCATCCCATAAATGCAGCACATGATCAGGATGGGGATGGCAGCGGCATAGTAACTGATGAGAATATGGTTCTCAGTGATTTCAGCTTCCAACTTCTTCATGGTGAAGTGGGCATTGTATTCTTGAATTGAGTGTTTGTATTCCCTCTTTTTGTTGAGCATCATCCTGGTGGTGGCAAGTCATGAGATGGCATTGGCTACGACTTGTTGGTTCTGGTAGGCCTCACAGAAGGCCTTGAGGAAGTTCTGGTAGATACCCATGTCAATGGTACTGGTGGTGTTGTCATATGCCTTGAGGCAGAAGTTTTCGGCCCATGTTGTGGCAGAGTGTTGTGGAACCAACAAGTTATGCTACACTGCCAAACAACCCAACCAACCTGGCAGACAACCAGAGATCTCAGTACAGGGCTTTAACCATAATGTCAAAGAGAGGGATGATGACCAGGACAGTCATAAGGTCTGCAGACAAAGGAAAGGACTGCACGTCGGGGGGAACACCTAACCAGGAACTCCAGGACTACTCTTGCAAGTCCTTGATAGCAATCATACTATTGCAACGATGCTCTGTCTTCCTCCTAATACCTAACCCCTAACGGAAAAGGCATAATCGTGTTTGGCTCTTGGGGCGAGGGTTTCAAGCCTTGGGTGATCGCGTAGCTATTACCAGGTTGCAACCCTTGAGAATGAAGTCAGTGTCACTGTAGATCCTTGGGTCTGTATGATAACCCCAAAGGATGTTTCAACGAGAGTGCGATACTACTCGTGGCTTAAATATCTGATAGTCCATGGTACAAATATGATAAGATCCTTCAGCAGTGAGAGCTTCTCAGGATCGCAGGTATAACATCATGGGACATTACAATGGAGTCCCAGTCACATGGTATTTAGTATCTTCCTGGTTCGATAGTTCTTCCAATGAATGTCTTCCATTCTACTTGGTACTGGGTTCTGTACTTCATCAGGGAACAAGCTTGCTCATAGGCCAATATGTTGGCGATTTGGTGGTATAAGGATCTGGTACGATGGTACAATGAAAGGGAGGAGTGGAGGTTAGCTTTATCTCCAGACGGCTCACTCCTAAGACTCAGTTAAGAGGGCCAGGCGAATACCATCCCTTACTTGTACTGTTGTCACTAGGCCACCTTGGTAGGCAGGGTAGGATGTGAGGAAACAAGTGGATTAGGCTGGGGGAACAGCCTGTATTCATAACCCCTTATATACGTTACAGGATAGTGCATGGACTGTGCTGTACACTAGGGTCTAGGGTATACATGATTAATGCTATTGGATAGTAAGATAGAAGGAAAGAGTCCATGAAGTAAATGTTAGGCAACTCATCTAATAGAATGAAAGAAGCGGAGATGAAGTTGCAGGGTTTAATGTAAAGGGATGATCGATCACAAGGTGTGACTGATCGGAAAGGGGATCATGGCAGAGATCCACCTAGGATCTTGCAGGGTCATGATCGAGATACAATCTTGATTAGTGATCATACCAATTGAAGGGTAAAGGCAAAGATGAAGGAAGAGGATCGAGATTAGAATGGAAGATAATCGGCTATGTCATGATGTTGTGAAGGGAGAGGAATGTGATGATGTGATAATGTGACAGGGTGAAGGCATGAAGATGTGAAGGGAATGAGAGAGGTCACATGATCAGGGAAAGTCATGATTGAGTACTCGTGCATGCAAGCATAGCAGTCATTGTACCAAGTATCGTACACAATTCATAACACAGAGCCCTTGGTCATAAATGAGAGGGCAAAGGTGATCTTCTTCGTGGAGGTGTTGTATACTTCCTCATTGACAGCAAGGTAGAACATTACCGTATTAAGCCACGGTAGGGCTTTCTTGTAATCTCCATCAAAGTGTTCGGAGGTGCTGAGGCAGAGTTCGACAGGTTTAGCAGTGGAGGACATGGCTGAAGTAGTGGTGTTAATGGGGGAAAATGGGAGATGTCAATGGACAGGCAGTGGTGACAGTGGTGTGGATACTCATGGGATTGACACCTGCATGGATAAAGCATGGCTTAACATGGTGATAAGCTGATCGGCAGCTGGATTAGATGGGATGATGTCTTGGTCAGACTCAGTATCCAATGTGGAGTCTTCGCCTTCAGAAGAAGACTGGGCAATGGCACAGGTGGTGCATGGAGACCACCAGGGGTTAACACTGGGACGTGGAGGTTGCAACATAATGTCGTCTGGGGCAAGCTAGCTATGACTAGTCACGGTAGAATAGCTTTCGTCTTTTGTTACGTGTTGACCAGGTAGGACAACACATAGCCCTTGATTGACAAAGCTGTGATCAATGAAGTTATACGAGGATTAAGGAGGGTGTATCATAAAGCACTCCGACAAGGATTCGCCTAGCAGAGAGGGCTAAGGCGAGCAGCGATAACAAGGGGTTGCCTAGTGGTCAAGACTGAGGCATGCAGTGACAAAGGAGTAGCAACTGGATTGCTAGAGGAGCCTAGTACAAGTGTTGTACAAGAGAGATGAAAGCTAAGGTATGGTACTACAGAATCGCGTATTGTTACGAATTCTATGTTGGACTTGTACAATTTTCTCTTTTCCTTTTATCTTATCTTATCTTTCAGCATCACATGATTAGGTCATGTGACTTATCACATGATCAATCACATGATTGGTCTAGACCTATGATGTTATCAATGATGTCATGCCTGCAGGTAACCTCATGTTGAGGTTCAGGCTCTTATCTTTCATTTCCATCTTGTGAGAGACTTCTTTTCATTTCCACTTGCTTCTCTTCCATTTCTTTAATCTCTGTCTCTTCTCTTCCATTTGATGGACACAAGGTGTGCTTCCTTTTCACACCTTATCTATGACATCACTTGGTTTGTGCGCATCTCCTGTACTTATATAAAGAGACTGTTTTTGGCTGTTATCTCTCAGCCTAATCCATTTGGTTACTCGTTCTCTAGTGGGAAGTGAGACCTAGGGATTACTCTCTACTCTACTCTCTCTCATCAATCCATTGAGTCAACATATCAGACCACTCAAGAGCAGAACCATCAGTATAGTTTTTTCATTCCATAACACTTGGATTAGGCTATTTACCTTGCCTGGTCTATCAATCCAGTGAACCGCCGTACCTCCCCGTTATTTTTTCAAGACCCAGACCTTCATGAGAGGTCTCCCATGCCACGACCACCATCCCCTTGGTTCTATAGGGATCCTGCCTTTGACACAGACCCTAATGACCACCCCGCTCAGAAAACTGATTGGGAACTTCTCAATAGAGTTCCTAACTTACTTGACCACCAATTTGTTCAACATCCTCCGACCCCAGAACTTCAGTACCCCGCTACACATCGTGCTACGTCAGAGATAGAAGATTATCTCAGCAATGACAAAGACATTCACCCAGCTGACAAAGCCCAAATTCAACGATTACGTCTAGAAGAACCAGCAGTGCACCACGAGTGGGTAAGGTGGGCTCAAGGAACTAGGTTCAGACAGGCTGCATATACCTTTTTCGTCAAAAGAGAAAAAGCTTATCTTTTAGATACTCTGATTGACCTAGAAATTCAGCTTTCGGCAGTGAAAGCATTGAAGGACAAAAAGGAAAGAATTAGGCACCATCTGGAAACGTTAAAGGCGAAAAAGAAGTACCCTTCTCGTAAATCTTATCAACTCCGTAGTCATAACATTCCTCAGATTGAGTAAGCCTTGAAAGATAGGCTTAGGAGATCTAGTTGAAAGCAATTCAATACATCTTCATTCTCTCAATTCCGTGACTTCGAAGGATATGATCAAGATTGTTCTGATTCCCCTACACCACCAGCAGTCAAATTAGAACAATTGTTCTATCAAGATCCCATCCTGCCACCAGCCATGTCAGCCAAACAACAACTTGTTGATATCTTGTCACAGCTCACAGCCATAACAGCCCAAATGAATCAAAACAGTACTACCAAAGATGTAACAAAAAAGATTGCAGATCCAGGAAACTGGGATGGTAAATGAAATACTTACAAGTTATGGATGACAAAAATCGATCTATGGCAAAGCATGCAGGTTTGAAATTCTGACAAGCTCTGTGTCGTCACAGTTCTTTCTAGGCTAGAAGGAACAAAAGCTCAACTCTTTGCAAGGTTGAAATTAGAAGAATACGAAGAGCTTGAACAAAAATCTAGACTAGACAAAGACAGAAAGGAGCTAATTGGGTTCCTGCAAGGAGATCTGGTATGGCCAACAATGAAAGGACTGAAGAAGGAATTCAGTCGCTATTTCCAGATCGATTCTCTTGCTCATGAACAGTTGTCCAAACTAGAATGATTAACACAAGGAGAGAGGAACATGTTTGAGTGGCTCAGCAGGTTTGAGTTGCTCGCAAAGGAATCGGAAATCTCCAACGATCATGCTTTAACACTTCTCAAACGATTGGTAGACTGTCCCATCTACCATCAAGTAAACTTACAGGATTCAGATGCAAACTACAATGAGTTTAAAAAGCTTGTCAAGAAAGTAGGCCTTGCATTTGAAAAAGAAAAGGAGGAACGAGGTAGCTTCACCTTGTTCAGGTCACCGCAAGTGTTAAACCGTCCATCCTTCAATCCTCCTATGAGACCCCCATTCACTCCGCGTTTATACAATCCGGCTGCATGTCCTCCTGCAGCAAACCCTAAGTTCACAGCTGTTGGAACACAACCTGGCAGAGAAGTGCCCATGGATATTGTTACAATTTTCCCTCTTGTACCATTCACATCATACACTTGACTACGCTTCAGGCTCGTAGTGCATTTGTCACATGCACACCTCACCTCTTAGCAAGCACCCACACCCCTAGACCTTTCTCTAGGCCCTGTATCGCGCTCCCAACATGCATACCCTTGACTCATGCTGCACTCCTCAGTGCATCCCTTGTAACCCATGCTGCACCCACTAACTAACCCAGTGACCCTGTGACTGCCCTGTCACATGACTTCCCCATGTGATCCACACCACGTGCCCAGAGACCCACACCACTTGTTATGTGCAACTCATGTGCCTCACTATCTGCGTCTCATGTCTCGCATCCCAAGTCTCACCCCTAGTTCACCCTCATGTCACACCGAGTCACCCTCATGGTGCCCCTAGTCAAGACCATCAGGACTTCACCCTTCCGCTTCATATTTCACATCCTGATGAGCTTCTTTATTGTCCTTGCTTTGCCATTGTTAACCATTGGCAATCCCACAGTTGGCAGTCTTTCTACTGCCTCCTATGCTTCTCCATTGTCTATGTGGCTCTCCGCATCTCGATATGTATCTCCTTTTAGATATGTCCTATGCATTCCCCTTCACCCATAGTTCCCTAGCCTGCCCTACAGCACGCTAGCCACTTGTATATATACCTGAGCACCCAAGTACATAGCTCTCTAGCTTTGTTCTACCTTTACATGTACCTTCTATCCATGGTACTTGTCCTCAGCTCCCTTGTGTAGCAATGCACATTGTATCCACTCATTCGGTAGCTGTCACTACCTTCCCTCGTCCACCAGTAGCCATGCTACTTGCTCACCTCTTACCATCCTTCATCTCGCAACTCACCTGACAGTTGCCTCACCATTAACCCGAGAGGAAGTCCCTTGAGAGCCTAGCTAAGCAGGCTCATTTCTTCATTCCAGGCTAACCTAGCTGGCTAGCCTTCCACTCATAGATAGCCCCTAGCGGGCTCCCCTAGATAGGCCTGATGGCCTCCCCTCATCCCCTGCGTCTCTTAGTATCTATGGAAGGTACTTAAGGTTCCACAGCCGAAGCCCTGCCCGGGCTTGGTTGTAACAGATATAGGGGCTCAGCAAACGCATCCCATCACAAACAGGGATCCACAGAGATTCCCCTCAAAGAATCCCACAAATCCGAATGTGCAGTGTTATAACTGCAATGGGTTAGAGCATATTGTGAGGGACTGTAAACTGCCATGAAGGTTCCCCATATGACAGCAAGGGACTTACAATCAGTGGGGAGAATACATTCCACCACAAGACTATGTGCAGAACTACATGGTAGGAACCGAGTTTTCTCAACAACCTAATGAAAATGGGTGGCATGCTGCCCAATTATACAATATGTGAGATTCAGTAGCTGTTGCAGCTCAAGCTGTGTCCTCACCACAAATCATGGCATCAAGAGCTCAGTATACAATGAAAGAAGCAGAGGCCTATTGGAGAGATAGGATTGCCTCTAAAGAAAAGGCCAAACAAGCTTCCAAAGTATCTTTAAATTAGGTTCAACTAAAGTTAAAAGGGGTAACTTTGGTTGAAGGACAATCATTTTGCCATGCTCTATGAATACTAATGTAACTTCAGACTTTGATAGTTCTAAACTAGACAGTGCAATAAAATGTGCATTTGGAATTTCCGTAAAGGTGTCTCATTCGAGCATGGCACTGAAAACAAAAAATAGTGTGCTTAATTCCTTTGTAAGGTCAGTTTGCATTGCTTCATTAAATTATAAACCCCCTGTAGAAAATGGAAAAACCCTTGCTTATCATGGAGAGTTTAACATCCCATGCAACATCAATTTCATATACCAGGGTCAAGATCGGTTGGTAGCATTAAAAGCTCTACTGGATTCAGGCGCATGTAACACCTTCATCGATGCCAAAGTACTTGATCAATATCAACTTGAAAAGAAGCCATTAGCTAGACCCTTAGAGGCTATTAACGCCGACGGATCCGTTAATACACAAGGAACCCTATAACATTATGTCATCATAGCCATCACTCTTCAAGGACATACCAAAATGTTGAATGCATTGGTATCCACTCTAGGTACTCATCAAATAATCATAGGATATGATTGGCTTTCAAGACATAATCCTAAAATTGATTGGGTTCAGAAAACCATTACATTCCCGTGCTGTACATCCCATTGTCAACAGTACAGCTTACTCACTACATCTATCTGCACCATCTCAAAAAAAGAGGAAATTGAATTAAAGAAAGCAGTACCTGCTGCTTATCATAACTTCCTCGACGTTTTTTCAGAAACCAAATCTACCCATATGCCAGAAAGAAAACCTTGAGATCATGGCATAGATCTAAAATCCAACTTCATCCCCAAGAAAGGGCAAGTTATCCCTCTATCTGAAGTAGAACAAGAAGAAGTTCAGACTTTCCTTCAGAAAGAACTAAAGAAAGAATACATAAGGCCTTTAAAATCACTGCAAACTGTGCCCATCTTTTTTATCCCCAAAAAGGATGGGAAAAAACGGATGGTTATGGATTATCATTACTTGAATGAAGGCACTATCAAGAACGCTTATCCATTGCCCTTAATTTCAACTCTCATTGATCAGCTTAAAGGTGCCGATATGTTTACCACTCTAGATCTACAATGGGGATATAATAATGTCTGCATCAAGGAAGGAGATGAATGGAAAGGAGCCTTTGTCACACCTGAAGGATCCTAAGAACCATTGGTCATATACTTCGGCATGACTAACTCTCCTGCCATGTTTCAACAGATGATAAATGATATCTACAATGACATGTGGGTCTGCGTTCTCATCTATCTAGATAATGTAAACATTTTTACAAAAAACAAAACAAAAGAAGAGCATGAGGCTATAGTACGAGAAGTATTGCAACATCTTAGAGATAACGATCTCTATGCCAAACCATCTAAATGCCACTTTTTGCAACCTAAAGTGGACTTTTTAGGAATGGTAGTCTCCAAAGAAGGTGTAGAAATGCAAAAAGGCAAAGTCAATGCCATCTTAAACTGGCCTACATCCCGACAACTCAAAGATGTTCAATCTTTCTTGGGACTATGTAATTATTACAGACATTTTATCCAGGACTTTGCTGAAATCTCTAAACCTTTAACTTCATTGACAAAGAAAGATCAAGAGTTCATCTGGTCCAAGGCACAACAAAATGCATTTGATATGCTAAAGAATCACTTCACAAAAGCCCCGTTGCTAGTCTTTCCCGATACATCCAAACCAATGCGTATAGAAGCAGACGCATCAGATCTAGCAACAGATGCTGTTCTATCACAACAATGTGATGATGGTCTCTGGAGATCTTGTGCTTTTTACTCTCATTCATTCTCTAAAGAAGAACGAAACTATCCTATTTATGATAAAGAACTACTTGCAATCATTTGTGCTTTACAAGAATGAAGGCATTACTTATTAGGTCTAATGCACTTTGATATCTGGACTGATCACAAAAACTTGGAGTTTTGGAAAAAACCTCAAGATTTGTCAGCCAGACAAGCACGCTAGCATGCTATATTGCTGGAATACAATTTCACAATAACTTATAAACCAGGAATGCAGAATGGACAGGTAGATGCTTTGTCTCGATAACCAGATTATGGAGATGCTGCAGAAAAGATCAATACCAACATTACAGTCTTACCTCCTAAAGTCTTTGCTACTGGCATTCAATTATCATCTCCATTTATAATGGAAGTACAACAAGCTACCTTGACCATGAACAATCCTTTACCACCATCTTATGTATTCAATAATCAAACCAATGTCTTTATGGACCAAAACCATAAAGTTTATGTCCCTCAATCTCTCCGAAATTCTTGCCTTTCATTATATCATGATTTCCCTTTAGCTGGGCATGCAGAACAGGCCCGTATGCTTCATCTTATTACTTGTATATTCAACTGGCCTGGGATTATCAAAGATGTTAAAAGTTATTTGGCATCATGTCAAGCATGTGCTATCACAAAAGGCCAACAACATACATTGGATATCGCTCCCATGCCTCTTCCTATCGCTCAAAGTCCCTGGCAGAATTTATCTGTTGATTTTATTTCAGGATTCCCTATGGTTCAAGAAAAGGACACAGTTTGTGTAATCATGGACCAATTTTTCAAAGAAGTTGTCTTTATTCCATGTTCCAAGAAAATCTCTTCAAAGAACCTGGCTGTCCTTTTCCGCAACTTTGTTTGGTGTTTCCATGGTCTTTCCTCCTCCATTGTCTCTGATTGTGGAATCCAATTTATTTCTGATTTTACCACTTCTCTTTGTTCTCTCCTTAATATTTCCCAAAAGATCTCTACGGCATACCATCCGCAAACTGATGGTCAAACAGAATGCATCAATCAGGAATTGATTGCTTATTTGCACAAGTTTATTGCCAAGAAACAGAATGATTGGCCTAGTTAAATCACTATGGCTTAATTTTATCATAACAACTCTGTTTCTTCCGCAACTGAAAAAACACCTTTTTCAATTACATGCAATTATGTTCCTCATTTGGGCTTTGCAGATGGATTGTCTGGATTTGCCAGTGAATGTGCCATTGCACATGATGACGTTTGGCAAGCACTGGATGCTACTTGAAACACGATGGCATCTCGTCCTCATACACCAGTTACCTTTGTTCCTACTATTGGGGATAAGGTCTGATTGTCTACTAAGCATTTGACACTTCCTTTCCCCTCTCTGAAACTCTCTCAATGTTGGCTGGGGCCATATTGGATTTTTGAGGTAATGCCGAATGTGATGCATTTGGAGTTACCTTCTCGTATAAAGATTCACCCAGTGATTAATATGGGATGAGTTAAACCTTACATTGAATCTTTGCCTTCGCAACCTGTCTTGCGGCCAGATGCTATTAGGGTTATGCAAGAAGGTGATGAAGAATATGAAGTCAATCATATCGTTGATTCGAAAATGTTGAACGGATCACTTCATTATTTAATTCATTAGAAGAGATGGGATGTCTCTGATCATACTTGGAAGCCTGTGGCTCATCTCAATAATGCTCAAGATGCTATTCATGCCTTCCATGCTCAGTGTCCTAATGCTCCACATCCTCTGCAACTCACTGGCATTGACTTTGTGTCGCTTTTCTCCCCATACGAAAATTTGACTCATCTGAAATCTAAGTCTTGAAGGGGGGGAAGTGTTACGAATTCTATATTGGACTTGTATGATTTTCTCTTTTCCTTTTATCTTATCTTATCTTCCAGCATCACATGATTAGGTCACATGACTTATCACATGATCAATCACATGATTGGTCTAGACCTATGATGTCATCAATAATGTCATGCCTGCAGGTAACCTCATGTTGAGGTCCAGGCTCTTATCTTTCATTTCCATCTTGTGAGAGACTTCTTTTCATTTCCACTTGCTTCTCTTCCATTTCTTTAATCTCCATCTC
>JBBPJS010000724.1:0-14333 GCA_038088835.1 Singerocomus rubriflavus | reverse complement strand
TGATTCGAAAGAGCTCCCGCGCTATCGGGGGCCAGTCAGCCCCTCCAGTACATGCGTGAAGCCATCTCATAGGAGGTTCCGAGGGCATACGGACATGGTACTTGTCTCTATAGCCTATGAGGATCCAGGCCTCAGGTTCAGGTAGGTATGCAACCTATGCACCCTTGCTGATATCGATATGGGCACTGACATGGTTGGTCATCAGGCAACAGGGCACAGGGGGTGAAGCTCCTAGACGGTACCTGTTCACGACACGAGTGCGACGTTGCACAGTGGAGTCAAATACGACAGGGACCCACCTCGCGCGTTCTGGAAGCACCTCGCCAATCAGGCCGCGTCATGACCGTTGGGCAACGGCGACCTTTTCTTCTTCTTCTTCTTTTTTTTTTCCCTTTGCAAGGCGTTCAGGGAGTGAGGAAGAGGGTCACGCACAAAGTTAGGTTCAAAGCATGCTTGATGAACCGGATGGTCGTGGAGAGGAAGCGCTGGGCCTTGTCCATCGAACAGCACATGGCATTCGATGACGCGCACGGAATGGGGGTTGCGACCCGGCTGTGAGGCGAGCAGAGAAGCAGAGGAGTGTCTTGGACGTCATGCATCATGCCCATGCCGGTGGGTCGACACGGGCAGATCGAACGTCTCAGTCGCCGCGGCGCGGTTCATGAACACAAGGAGGCTGGTGATGCATGCGTCTGTTCGTCAAGGTGGAGCCCGGGTCGAAAGCGTAGGTAGGGGTGCCCGCGGACAAGGACTCAAAGGACGGTCGTGCATGTCGCCTTGACGCGTCGAAGCTTGGAACGTTGCTTCGACGTGCCGTAAAACGAACAGAGACGTTGGTCCTCCACGGCGTCGACAAGGACTTCCACCTCCACTTCCACCTCCACCTCCATCGTGGCTTGCGCTTGCATCCTTCCGCTCTGGACCGGCGAACACACCGCGTACTACGACTCGAAGGTGACCCGCGTCGATCGACAAGTGCACGTGGAGATCACCAGGTCGATGTCGATAGTCACTCGCCTGCGTCTCGTCGTCCATCTCGTCGCTTAGACACAAGATCTTTCCCAAGCCCGAGGCTCGCCAAGAGCGTGGTCCACGTTCCGCGGGGTCTCGTCCCTCAAAAGTTCTCCGCAACGTCAAGCCAACGTGCATCTGTGCGTGGCACCTTGCTTTGCCCTCGAGTCAGTGGACGCGGTTAAATGGAAGCCGTGCGAGAGAGCGATGGGCCACATGGTAACAGTGTGGACTCCCTGTCCCGTCCGAAACGGCAAGCCGCAGCACTGCTAGCGCCGCTCTCTGTCCGCGCAACATGCCATCGCACCTGTGCCAGTGCTCTCCAAAGCAGGTTCTACCTATATTTACGCTGTCGACCCCCGGCGAAGCGAGCTCCATGCACCCAACTACCCGTATATAAAAAGGTACAGGCACATGAACCAAGACCCTTCATGTGCAGATGGCACTCAACTTAAACGACACCGTATCTGTACGTCCTCAGGTCCTCTTAATCTCCGTGCTGATGACCAAATTCGACGCCCCATCTGGACGTTTCATCACTCGATGTCAACGAGAAGCGGCACCAGTCAGATTTGCCGCAGGACGCTGTGTCGGCGCCCGGTTCAGCGGCGCTGTTGCCAAAAGTGCAGTGCCTAGGCTTGGCTTTTGACGCAGTCCGGTGTAGCATCGCGTTTCGACTGGAGTCTTGGAGCTCGAAGTCTACCCCGAGGCACCGGCCTCGCGTTGTAAGATCTGCATGGAGCACTGTCCCTGTGTGAGGTGTCAGCTCGCCTAACGACGTGGAACGCGGCGCCAAAGGACACGGCGTTGCAAGTCGATCTTATTGCAATGGGCGGAGTCAAATTGACGATCAGTTACAAGTTGACATCTAATACAGCCGGCTCAGTACATGGCAAGGAAGCTGTTTCCGCATTCAGTGCTAGACGTGCGTGCGCGGTCAGGATCTGACAATCGCCCGTCTACTGGTAGGCGAGCGATGCTCCATCTAGACGTTGAAACAATGGTCACACGATGTTCTATTCAAATTAATCGTCTACTCCCTTCCTTATTGCTGCTTGGCGGAGCCTCCAATTAGCCAATCAGAACGAACCACATTTGTAGCTGCCACGATGCCTCGGTCTGATGACAAGTCAGGTTAGGTTCCGTTCAAATCAGACCTTATTGAATGCCAAACATGGCCAATATTGGGCAGGTCACATGAGTTGGATCGTCCATTGAGTTCACTCTTACTCGCCAGACAAACAAGAAAAAGTCGAGTGCATCACAAAGGCTCGAAATAATGCGTATACGGAATGAAGCCACTTGTCTGAAATGACTGACTGTCTCTCAATGATTCTGAATGTCCACTGAATTCGTTCTCGATGGTCATGCTCGCGTATCCCACCTCGATATTGCTTTGCCATCATATACAGCTTCTCCATCCACTTTTATTCACTCGATGAAACCTTGTCGTGACCATCTCACTTGGTGAGTGCATCTTTGACTGATTCCTTTATCCCACGTTAATGGCACTCCCCTACACTCCCTGTGGTGGTCCCTCCCGAACATCTACAACGATTACGAGATCACCGTCCTTGTGTAGTCGTTCAGCTGCTTCGCACTTGGCTCAAAGACCTCTGATGGCCTCTTCACCTCGCTTGGACATACGACCCACATCGAGAAGGAAAAGCCCTCCGATTCTTCCCAAGAGGTTATCCAGGAGTTCCCCCCAGGAGCCAGAACGAGCTCTCTAGCCCTCCTCCAGCAGATCTATCCACCCATCCACCCATCTGTCCACGGCGGTTCCCACGCAGTTCTCAAACGCACAAGAGGGCCGTAGACCATCTGTATTACCTTTTATAATTGTACGGGCGGCGCAAATACTTGACGCTTCGACATGATCATTCTCCTTGGTTGTCGCGCGAGTGTAGTGGTTTAACCTTGGGGGTGGAATTCGATCGACAACTCGATAATACCTCGAGGATCGGACCTTTCCGACATGACCTCACGCTTGCCTTTTTCCTAGTTCATTGAACACTACTAGGAAGTAGATTCCTCATGCCCACACGACTATACGTCATCTTTGTCTTCTACATGGCTCACTGCTCTTCAGTAACTTTATGCACGCGACATTTTGGATCATGAATGTGCGCCGTGTGTACTGATCCACATTTTTGCTGAGACTAAACGAACAAGGACCACAAGGGTCTCACCCAAATCCGTTCTCTATTCATCTGCCATCAGGCCATACTTTAGAGAGTCCAATCCCCTAACAGCCTTTGGGAGAATAGTAAGGGGTTGGGTGCGTTATAGTTTTACCCAAAGGAGGGTGGGTCCTTGTTGCATCCCCATAAAAGCCACCCCGGCCAGTTCACAACCCAATTACTAGTAACGAGCGAGAAGCATTCGTTGCACCTGATGCCATCAACATAGTGTCCACCAATTCATGAATACGCGTGTCTATTCTTGTGTATTGCAAGACTGGGGCGCTGTCAGAACTGTCGGTCACTTAAAACTTGTCTGGATAATGACAATTCACACATTTTGTGGATGACAGGGTATTAGGAGAGATCGATCCCCCTTGTATATCTGTTACACTGTAGATCGGAATCCATCGAACGATACAGTTGCGTTCGGAAAAAGGTCTTTTTTCATGCGATGTTGTGCACGCGATGAGTGTCGTTCTAAAAATTAAAACCACCTCACCCAGTTTGAGCAGGATGAATGAGAGAATTGAGGGAGTGGTTTGTTGGACACTGATGTCCATCGGAGCCCCACGCCCTGGCTGCATACCCGTAGCAGTAAATCTGGGAGGTGGAGCACCCCTCGGTGCAGCATACGATTGATTCGGAGACCAAAGTCTAGGCGGTGGTCGTTGCATAATGCAAGGAGGTGGAGCAGAGGATCTAGGTTGAAATGTGTTAAAGGTACCTCTTTCTTCTCGCTCTTTCTCGAAAGACATTCTGACTTCCAGGATCTTGTTGCACCATTCAGACCATGTTGCATCGTGCTTCCATAGGTTAACTTGATGATAGATCGGTCTATCGACTAACCGTTTGAGAAGCACTAAGCAATAATCGTCAGCAACCTCTGCTTCATCTGCAAGCATTTTGAATCGAGACAGCCAGTCGAAGGTGTTACGACCATTCTGTCTTAAGTTCTCTAGTTTTGTGAGTGATTCATGGGCTAGTGAATCAATCCTAAAGTATCTTGCAATTTTGGCTTTGAGTGCATCCCAATCTGGCCATGCATTGTCTCCTTTTAAATTTGCAGTAGGTCTGCCTTGTGCGTCTACCTCGTATTCCTTTTCTCCTTTCATACACTCCTCAATTTCCAATCTTGCAAAGAGAGCTGCTTGCCCTCCTTCAAACCTGGAAAGAACTGCTATGCAACGGAGTTTGTTTGAGCCCCATTGTTGGACGTCTTGCCATACATGAACCTTGGTAATCCAAAGACGGAGTGATTCCCTTTTTCCGTCCCAATTACCAGGGTCTGCAATCTTCTTGGTTACGTCCTTCTGATGAGATTGGGTATTGATGTTCAACGTAAGCTGAACAAGGTGGTTAAGTATATCAGCGAGTTGCTGATTAGTCGACATGTTTCTAGGTGGTGGGGGTGGTGAGTAGCGAGTAGGAGAAGCTGGTGGTGAATGCCTAGGGGTAAAAGAACTTGATCCTTCGTCGTCAGGCTCAGGAGTCCCTCTATAAGATGCGAAGGGATCGAAATGCGTATTGGTGAACTATCTAGGCTACAGGGCCCAGAGACCTTAGTGCGTAAGGACAAGAGCGTAGGTTATATCGACGTTTGGTAGAATAAACGAGAACCTTCTTTTTGTGCTCAACCTTCTTCTTCCTTAAGGCCTTGAGCTTGGTTTCGTAATGTACTACCTTAGCTGAAACTTTAGCTAAACATTCTTCCTCCCTTCTCTCGAAGTATTTCTGCCCAACGACAGTGAACCTTGCCTTGATACACCACTCAATCCACTCGGGACTAAAGGTATCTGGTTCAGAAAGAACGTAACGGGTTACGTTCGCAAGGTCTTCGTGCGAGATGGGGTCGGAGTAGTCGATATAGTCGTAGAAATGATCGGGGATAGGAGTGGGAGAGTTGGGAACGACGGGTTCAATGAGCTCTTCTGGCCAACCTAGGAATGGTGTGGCCTCGATAGGGTAATGCGAATATGGGCCAAGCTCAACGTTTGCCTGGACCAGATGGTCGTTAGGGTCAACGGAGCGGCGCAACAAGGAGTAGTCGGACAGAGGAGTAGACACTAATCAGAGAAAGACCGGGCACGTTAATAAGTCTAATCCAAGTGTTACACTTCCTAGGGAACAGCTATACTTCTTGCTTCACAATTGCAAGGACTTGCGGAGATGCAGACACTGTGCAGGGTCTTGCCACACAAAGCACACAAAGGTAAGAGAGAAATGGTAGTGGAGTAAGGATGAGTAATATCCTTAAGGACTCAACCTAGCTAGGAGGTGAATATCCAAGTGGATTAGACTGAGGGGGATCAGTCGCAATACACCCCGTATTTATACTACTGTACAATGTGCACGGACCAGGTGACATCATAGATAAGGTGTGAAAAAGAAGAGACGGAGATTAATGCCATGAGGCATCAAAATGGAAGAGAAGGAGAGAAGCAGCGGAAATGAAAAGAAGGCTTCTTTCCTAAACGGAAATTAAACAGGCTGTGCCCATGAGGCAACCTGCAGGCATGACATCATCGGTCTAGGCCTGATCATGTGATCAGTCATGTGACCTGTCACCTGACCTAGTCATGTGATGGAAGATAAGATAAGATAAAAGAAAAGTTGAAAAAGTATGAAGGAAATGTACGATGTTATAACACTTCCCCCCCCTCAAGACTCGTATTCCAGACGAGTCGGAGAGTCAGTGACCACAGTAAAGTTTTCATAAGTATTGAAGAGAGACGCAAAGTCCACATGTTGAAGATGAATACGACGAGGAGCTGAAGGATTCAACCTGTGAAATTCAGCGATTGCCTCAGGTGCATTTTGCAGATGAATAGCAGGTTCCCAAGTATCATCAGAGTCGTCCCAACCCTTCCAGTGAACCAAGTATTGGAGTTGACCATTATGCATCCTAGATGCAGAGACATAATCAACTTCATATTCTTCCTCGCCTTCCTGAGTGACAGTGATTGCATCAGGTCGTAAGACTGGTTGACCAGGCAATGTATCCACATAGGGTTTGACACGAGAAATGTTGATGACCGGATGAATCCTAAGTCGTTTTGGCAAGTCCAAACGCAATGCATTCGGCAAGATTTCAAGAATCTTATACGGGCCCAACCATTTCTGTGTTAATTTTCGTGCAGAATAAGGAAGAGTGAGGTTTTCAGTAGATAGCCAAACTTGTTGGCCAACATTTGGTACAAAGGTGATGGGAGCATGTGGTGCATTGAGCATTTTAGTGCGCGTCTCTTCTAGAGCTGTCTTAACTTCAGAATGGGCCTTTGCACATTCCAGACCAAATCCACCAGTAGCAGACTCGAATCCTAACTGCGGGGCATAGTTACGGGTAATAGAAAAGGGGGTAGCCTTTGTAGCAGAAGAGAGAGAGTTGTTATGATGGAATTGAGCCAACTTGATCCAATCAAGCCATTGCTCTTGTTTTTTAGCTACAAAGGTTCGGAGATATGCCAGCAGTTCTTGGTTGATTCGTTCTGTCTGCCCATCCGTTTGAGGATGATACGCAGTGGAGATTTTCTGAGAGATGTTTAGCATCTTGCAAAGATCGGAAGTAAAGGCAGAGATAAACTGTGGTCCTCGATCTGAAACGATGGAGGATGGGAGTCCATGTAGACACCATACATTATCCCTAAATAATTTAGCAAGATCGAAAGAAGAAATAGATTTAGAACAAGGAACAAATACGACTTCCTTAGAGAAACGGTCGACAATGACACAGACAGAGTCATTGCCATTTAACTCTGGAAAACCGGAGACGAAATCAATAGATATATCCTTCCAAGGAGACGATGCCGTTGGAAGGGGAAGAGGTTTTACTCCTGACAAGTGTTGCTTTCCTTTGGAAATAGCACATGCTTGGCAAGAGCGAATATATTGCTTGATATCACCAGTGATACCAGGCCATGCAAAATAACGAGTGATGAGATGCCGCGTACGACCTTCACCAGAATGACCACCAATTGGGGAGTCATGGCAGGAAGTAATGCATTGCATCCGGAGTTCTTTTGGTACATATATTTTATTTTCCTTTGATCTGAAGAATTCGCCATCATATTCAAATGATGAGGGAATATCATCAGAGCAAGCTTTTGTGATGTTTTTTATATTTGCTATAAAAGAAGAGGAAAGGGTAATATTGCGAGCAAAACTAGCTGGTGGCAGCACCGTTACGTTAGTGTTGATTTTTTCTGCTGCCTCACCATAGTCAGGTCGCCTAGAGAGTGCATCTGCTCGACCATTCTGCGAGCCAGGTTTGTAAGAGATTTGGAAATTGAATTCCAAAAGAGCCGCATGCCATCTAGCCTGTCTAGCAGATAGATCTTGGGGCTTTTTCCAGAATTCTAGGTTCTTATGGTCTGTCCAAATCTCAAAAGTCGGGAGACCTATTAAATAGTGACGCCATTCCTTCAAAGCTCGGATAATGGCTAAAAGCTCCTTGTCATATATAGGATAATTTCGTTCTTCCTTTGAGAACGAATGAGAATAGAAAGCACATGGACGCCACAAGTCATCATCACATTTCTGTGATAAAACTGCGCCAGTTGCTAAATCGGAAGCGTCTGCTTCAATTCTCATTGGTTTCGAAGTGTCTGGATAGACAAGGAGTGGAGCGGAGGTGAATTGTTGTTTAAGCTTGTCAAAAGCTTGTTGCTGAGGTTCTGCCCAGCAGAATTCTGTATCCTTTTTTGTGAGACTCGTAAGAGGCTTGGAGATCTCAGCAAAATCTTGTATAAATCGACGATAGTAGTTGCACAATCCCAAGAAGGATTGTACATCTTTGAGCTTCTTGGGAATAGGCCAATCTAAAATGGCATTGACCTTCCCTTTCTGCATCTCTACTCCGTCTTTAGAAACTACCATTCCTAGGAAGTCTACTTTTTCTTTTGAGAAGTGACATTTGGATGGCTTAGCATACAAGTCATTGTCTCGAAGTCTTTGTAGAACTTCCCGAACAATATTTTCGTGTTGTTCTTTAGTCATTTTTTTTGTAAAGATGTTGACGTCATCTAAATAAATAAGAACACAGGCCCACATATCTCCATAGATATCGTTCATCATTTGTTGAAATGTTGCGGGGGAATTAGTCATTCCAAAGTACATAACCAAAGGTTCATAGGCGCCTTCTGGGGTAACGAATGCTCCTTTCCATTCGTCGCCTTCTTTGATTCGTACATTGTTGTATCCCCAGCGGAGATCCAAAGTGGTGAACATATCAGCTCCTTTCAGCCGATCGATAAGAGTGGAGATGAGGGGGAGAGGATAGGCATTTTTGATAGTGCCTTCATTTAGATAACGGTAATCCATTACCATCCTCTTTTTTCCATCCTTTTTTGGAATGAAGAATACAGGAGCTGTCTGTGGAGATTTAGAAGGGCGAATATATCCCTTCTTTAATTCCTTAGATAGAAAAGTGCGAACTTCCTCCTGTTCTTGTTCCGATAAGGGGATAACCCTTCCCTTTTTGGGTATAAAATCTTCTTTTAACTCGATGGCATGATCCCAAGGTTTCCTCTCAGGCATTCGTTCTGATTCTTTTTCAGAAAAAACGTCTAAGAAATCATGGTAAGCCTTAGGCACTTGTTCTTCGAGTTCCTTTTGCTCTTCAATGGTCATTTGATGCATCTGTTTAGCGAGCTGAGAATATAAATTACAATGCGACGTGCATTTAGGGAATGTTATAGTTTTTTCAACCCAATTAATGTTAGGGTTGTGGCGGGCAAGCCAGTCGTATCCTATAATAATATGATGGGTACCCAAGGTAGAAACTAAAGCATCCAATGCTTCGGTGTGACCTTGGATAGTAATAAAGAGAGTAACGTAATGCGAAATGGAGCCTTGAAGATTCTTGGATCCATCTGCATTAATCGCATCTAATGGTTTAGGCAGAGGTTGCATGGGAAAACGGTATTGTTCAATAATCCGTTGGTCTATAAAAGTGTTACAAGCCCCTGAGTCGAGAAGAGCCTTCAACTCGACTAGACAGTCATTGTTTTTGTATTTTACGTTTATTTGACACGGGACATTAAATTCACCGTGGTGAGATAGAGAACTAGGGGGTTTATAAGTTATAGCACAGACTTTGACTCGCCTTAATAGGGAATTAAGCACACTATATTTGAGATCCGGTGCCGCGCTCGATTGAGACGCCCTGACGGATACACCAAAAGCTGTTTTGATTGCTGAGTCCAGCTCAGAACTATCAAAATAATTAGTACAAGAAGGGACTGATGATACACTAGAATTGTCAGATGAAATGGTAGTTGAAATAAGTCCTTGACCATTGGCACCCCTATTACCGTTGGTCTTGCTTAGTTTAAAAAAACATTATTTGCAGCAGCTTGTCTGGCTTCCGCGGCAAATTTGTCTCTATAATATGCCTCGGCTTCATCAGTCATATAAACAGCACGGGCAGACGTGCTGGACTGGGGGATGTTATTCTGCAAGGACGACCTTGCTGGAGGAATAACAGTTTGTTGCATGACTTGGTAAGAGTCACGCATATCGTATAATTCAGCTGCGTGCCACCCATTTTCGTCTGCTTCTTCAGAGAACTCTGTACCCATCATTTGCGTAGTGACGT
Organism: Singerocomus rubriflavus; assembly: GCA_038088835.1. NCBI lineage: Eukaryota > Fungi > Basidiomycota > Agaricomycetes > Boletales > Boletaceae > Singerocomus > Singerocomus rubriflavus. The sequence goes on along the minus strand of JBBPJS010000724.1, from coordinate 4,544 downwards.
ATTCAGGTTCCTGTTGAGAGTGGTAATACGAAGGCTGTCCCCATTGATCGTACATTATTTGTTGTCGTACGAAACGCCGGGGGTTGGTAGGACAGTTGGCATGAATGTGCCCTGGTTTACCACAGCCATAGCAGAGTCTTGGTGGAGCGAACCTATTGTTAAGTGTAGGTGGGCGATTAGGATTTGAGGGGGTAGTTTGCTGGACACTAATGTCCATGGGAGCACCACGCCCAGGCTGCGTACCGGTAGCAGTGAATCGAGTCGGAGGAGGGCCACGCGGTGCAGAATAGCTGGTATTAGGAGACCAGAGTCGAGGGGGTGGACGTTGCATGATCCGAGGAGGTGGTGCAGAGGTACGATTTTGGAACGTGTTGAAAACCCCTCTTTCTTCTCGTTCTTTTTCAAACGACATTCCTACCTCAAGTATCTTAGTGCACCATTCAGACCAAGTTGCGTCGTGCTTCCATAAGTTGACTTGATGATAGATTGGTCTATCAACTAGCCTTTTGAGAAGCACTAAGCAATAATCGTCAGCGACCTCTGCTTCGTCTGCGAGCATCTTAAAGCGTGACAGCCAGTCAAAAGTGTTACGACCGTTCTGTCTTAAGTTCTCCAGTTTTGTGAGTGATTCATGAGCTAGTGAATCAATTCTGAAGTATCTTGCAATCTTCGCTTTAAGTGCATCCCAATCTGGCCATGCATGGTCTCCTCTTAAGTTTGCAGTGGGTCTGCCTTGTGCGTCTACTTCGTATTCTTTTTCACCCTTCATGCATTCTTCTATTTCCAATCTAGCGAAGAGAGCTGCTTGCCCTCCTTCGAACCTAGAAAGGACCGCAATGCATCTTAACTTGTTAGAGCCCCATTGTTGAACGTCTTGCCATACGTGAACCTTAGTGATCCAAAGACGAAGGGACTCTCTTTTTCCGTCCCAGTTCCCTGGGTCTGCAATCTTTTTTGTCACATCCTTTTGGTGTGACTGGGTATTAATGTTCAATGTGAGTTGAACGAGGTGGTTGAGAATGTCTGCTAGTTGTTGATTGGTAGACATGTTTGGTGGCGGTGGTGAATATCTGACAGGGGAAGCAGGAGGTGAATGTCTTGGAGTAGAGGAGCTAGATCCTTCGTCGTCAGGCTCAGGAGTCCCTCTATATGAAGCGAAGGGGTCGAAGTGCGTATTGAAAAGCTATCTAGGCTACAGGGCCTAGAGACCTAAGTGCGTATGGACACGAACGTAGATTGTAGCGACGTTTGGTAGAGTAAACGAGCACTTTCTTCTTATGTTCGGCCTTCTTCTTCTTCAAGGCCCGAAGCTTGGTCTCGTAATGCTGTACCTTAGCTGATACCTTAGCTAAACGTTCTTCCTCACGACACTCAAAGTATTTTTGTCCAACTACAGTGAACCTCGCCTTGATACACCACTTAATCCACTCAGGACTAAAGGTGTCGGGTTCAGATAGAACGTAACGAGTTACGTTCGCGAGATCTTCGTGCGAGATGGGGTCGGAGTAATCTACGTAATCGTAGATGTGATCGGGGATAGGAGTCGGAGAGTTAGGAACGACGGGTTCTACGAGTTCTTCTGGCCACCCTAAGAAAGGTGTAGCCTCGAGGGGATAGTGCGAGTAAGGGCCAAGCTCAATGTTGGTCTGGACCGGATGGTCGTTTGAATCAACGGAGCGGCGCAACAGGGAATAGTCAGAGAGCGGGGTGGACACTAATCACAAAGCAAGACCAGGCACGTTAATAAGTCTAATCCAAGTGTTGCACTTCCTAGGGAATAACTATACTTCTGGCTTCACAGATACAAGGGCTTGAAGCGATGCAGACACCGTGCAGGGTCTTGCCACACAAAGCACACAGAGGTAAGAGAGAAATGGTGGAGTAGTGGATGAGTAGTATCCTTAAGGACTCAACCTAGCTAGGAGGTGATTATCCAAGTGGATTAGACTGAGGGGGATCAGTCGCAATACACCCCGTATTTATACTACTGTACATTGTGCACGGACCAGGTGACATCATAGATAAGGTGTGAAAAGAAGAAACGGAGATTAATGCCATGAGGCATCAAAATGGAAGAGAAGGAAAGAAGCTACGGAAATGAAAAGAAGGCTTCTTTCATGAACGGAGATTAAGCAGGCTGTGCCCATGAGGCAACCTGCTGGCATGACATCATTGGTCTAGGCCTGATCATGTGATCAGTCACGTGACCTGTCACCTGACCTAGTCATGTGATGAAGATAAGATAAAAGATCAAGAGATAAGATAAGATAAGAGAAAGAAAGAAAAGTGCAAAGGAAATGTACGATGTTATAACACTTCCCCCCCCTCAAGACTCGTATTCCAGACGAGTCGGAGAATCGACGACCACAGTAAAGTTGTCATAATTATTGAAGAGAGACGCAAAGTCCACATTTTGAAGATGAATATGACGGGGAGCTGAAGGATTCAACCTGTGAAATTCAGCGATTGCCTCAGGTGCATTCTGCAAATGAATAGCAGGTTCCCAAGTATCGTCAGAAGCGTCCCAACCCCTCCAATGAACCAAATACTGAAGTTGGCCACTATGCATTCGAGATGCAGATATAAAATCAACCTCATATTCCTCGTCACCGTCTTGAGTGACAGTGATTGCATCTGGTCGTAGAACGGGTTGACCAGGCAATGTATCAACATAAGGCTTGACACGAGAAATGTTGACGACTGGATGAATCCGAAGTCGTTTTGGCAGGTCCAAACGCAACGCGTTCGGCAAGATCTGAAGAATCTTATACGGGCCCAACCATTTCTGTGTCAATTTGCGTGCGGAATAAGGAAGAGTGAGGTTGTCTGTAGATAGCCAAACTTGTTGACCAACTTCTGGCATGAAGGTTATAGGTGCATGTGGAGCATTGATCATTTTAGTACGAGTCTCTTCAAGAGCTGTTTTTACTTCCGAATGAGCTTTTGCACATTCAAGACCAAATCCACCAGTAGCAGACTCAAATCCTAACTGCGGGGCATAATTACGGGTAATAGAGAAGGGAGTAGACTTTGTAGCGGTAGAGAGAGAGTTGTTGTGATGAAATTGAGCTAACTTGACCCAGTCAAGCCATTGCTCTTGTTTTTTAGCTACAAAGGTTCGTAGATATGCCAGCAGTTCTTGATTGATTCGTTCAGTCTGTCCATCCGTTTGAGGATGGTATGCAGTGGAGATTTTCTGAGAGATGTTCAACATCTTGCAAAGATCAGAAGTAAAAGCAGAGATGAACTGTGGTCCTCGATCGGAAACGATAGAGGATGGGAGTCCATGCAGACACCATACATTATCCCTGAATAGTTTAGCAAGATCGAAAGAAGAAATAGACTTAGAACAGGGAACAAATACAACTTCTTTAGAGAAACGGTCGACAATGACACAGACAGAGTCGTTGCCGTTTACCTCTGGAAATCCTGATACGAAATCAATAGATATATCCTTCCAAGGAGAAGATGCTGTTGGAAGGGGAAGAGGTTTTACTCCTGACAAGTGCTGCTTTCCTTTGCAGATAGCACATACTTGACAAGAGCGAATATACTGCTTGATATCACTAGTGATACCAGGCCATGCAAAATAACGAGTTATAAGATGCCGTGTACGGCCCTCACCAGAATGACCACCAATTGGAGAGTCATGGCAAGAGGTAATACATTGCATCCGAAGTTCTTCAGGTATGTATATTTTGTTTTCTTTAGACCTGAAGAATTCTCCATCATATTCAAATGATGAGGGAATATCGTCAGAGCAACTTTTTGTAATGTTTTTTATTTTTTCGATAAAAGAGGAAGAAAGAGTGATATTGCGAGCAAAACTTGTTGGTGGCAGCATGGTTACATTGGTGTTAATCTTTTCTGCTGCATCACCATAGTCAGGTCGCCTGGAGAGTGCATCTGCTCGGCCATTTTGCGAGCCAGGTTTGTAAGAGATTTGGAAATTGAATTCCAAAAGAACCGCATGCCATCTAGCCTGTCTAGCAGATAGATCTTGAGGTTTTTTCCAGAATTCAAGGTTTTTATGATCCGTCCAAATCTCGAAAGACGGAAGACCTATTAAATAATGACGCCATTCCTTTAAAGCTCGGATGATGGCTAATAGCTCCTTGTCATATATCGGATAGTTGCGTTCTTCCTTCGAAAACGAATGAGAATAGAAAGCACATGGACGCCACAAGTCATCATCACATTTCTGTGACAAAACTGCGCCAGTCGCCAGATCGGAAGCGTCTGCCTCGATTCTCATTGGTTTCGAAGTGTCTGGAAAGACAAGGAGGGGAGCAGAGGTGAATCGTTGTTTGAGCTTATCAAAAGCTTGTTGCTGAGGATCTGCCCAGCAGAATTCTGTATCCTTCTTTGTGAGACTCGTAAGAGGTTTTGAGATCTCAGCAAAGTCCTGTATAAAGCGACGGTAGTAGTTGCACAATCCCAGGAAAGATTGTACATCTTTAAGCTTCTTGGGGATAGGCCAATCTAAAATTGCATCGACCTTTCCTTTCTGCATCTCAACTCCATCTTTAGATACGACCATTCCT
>JBBPJS010000723.1:0-14340 GCA_038088835.1 Singerocomus rubriflavus | reverse complement strand
ATAGAAGTTGGCGTCCTCTCGTCAGATAATAGAGATGAATGGTCCCGGGTAGGAATCTATGCCACACTCCACTTCATTCTTGTCATGCTCTGACATTGCACGATTAAACAACAGAATTATTCAATCCTTCTGTCCATTTCCCCTCTAAACAAACACTCATTCGAAGCCATCCATCAATCTCTATTTGTTGTTTCACTTGACCATTGGCCTGCCCCGTCTGTACCTGCGGATCAACGTGACGAAAACCTCCACCTCACTTTTGACGTTGATCATCATCCTTCATCCCCTCAATCACCCCAGCCTTTGTCGACAATGCCCTCTGACCTTTTGTCTCACCAATCCGCGATCCGTTCCTCACCTTCAGCACTCAACCGCTTTTTGGACAAACCTTTGTCTCTTATTGTCGAACCTAGTACGCGAGCAGGTGCCACGGGTGAACATTCCCCTGTAGATGCATTGGTCCCGAGTGTGGTTTGCGAATGGGCAGTTGCTGGTGCAAGTGGGGCGAGTATCTGTGGAGGGTTGGCTAATGTTCCATTTGAGAGTAATCCTCACGATCGCAACTTCGAAAGTCTGGAAGTCGGGTCAGGCTCGCCTTGGATACGTCTCGATTTTGTCTCCTCGCCGTCGATACAGATCGCAATTGAGAACGCGAAACAGCATGCACAGACACTGATCTCAGATTCTGACCACCAGGTATCCTATTTCGAGGAATGGGGTGGCGAAGAGATGAAGCGAGTATGTAAGTTACATTGCCTTCGGATACATCCTTTATGATCAGAGGCACTTACGGCTCCACCGCTAGCATCGTACCAGCCTGACGCGTTTGTCCAGCTCGCTCTCCAGCTTGCATACTTTCGAATCCACCGGTGCCCAACCCCAGTATATGAGACAGCACTTACCCGAACGTTCCAGCACGGGCGCACTGAAACAATTCGTTCGTTTACGACGGAGAGTTATGCTTTTCTGGTGGCTATTGCAGAATGGAAGAGGAGAAACGTAGGTCAGACTCGGAGTGAAGTAAGTATGCCAAATGTTGATGTGAGGTGCCGTTGACAACGACTCTTCCCTGTCATGCGAATTATCTTGCCCCTTCGCCCGTTGTCATTGTGCTGACATCGGACCACCTTTTTATACGACACGGTATATTGTAGCCCTCGCTTCATCTTTACCCCCTCCTCCAGTCTGCTCTCAAAGTCCATTCTTCACTCACTCGCTTAGCAATGATGGGACGCGGGATTGACCGGCATCTTCTCGGCCTACAGTGCATCCTCGGTGATGAATGGGCATGGCTCGATGACACTACAGAATTTGCGTCGCATATCGACCAAAGTACTTCACTACAAGATACCATTGGGCATAGGGAAGCAATGTCCCAACCTGTTTCAGCTTCAGGGACGGGTATCCCTCTCTTTGAAGATACCGTTTTCAAGAGAAGCCAAGAGTGGCGGTTGTCGACGAGTGGTTTGAGTGAAGGATGGTGGTTCAGGGGAACTGGGTGAGTATACATGTCACCCATCTTTCTATAACGAACATGCGTTATTGACTATTCTCGTAGGTTCGGGTCGCCATATGAGGATGGCTACGGCATAAACTGTGAGCAATATATTTCCCTCGTCACTTCTGTGCAATGCTGACGAGAAATATGACCTGTTTTACTTTATCACTTCATGCGTATTGACCCTATCACTGACGTGCGACTTTCTTACCGGCATTGCTGTCTTGGTCGTCCCGTTCGACGAACAGACCTCATCGGTCCGCATGCTGTTAAATTCTGCGTTGAATCCAAGCACTCGTGTCCGACGACGTCCACGCGTGTCTTTATCGAGCATGTCGCAGATGCCCTTCGGGACATGAGAGACGTGTGTCTGTCCGCGAACAAGCGCGACCAAGAAGGCGAACCCACGTCCGCAAATGCCGAATTTGCAGACATGCCGAATGCCAGTGAACACCGCCCGCCAACGAATGCACCTGACGAGCTCCGACAGTTTGGGGAGTCTGCCCTGGTGAAATCACGGCTCTGAGACTTTGACATTATTTATACAATATACAGTATTCCCGATGGATTTGTCGATGGAGCATACAAGCATGAATGATGGAGACAACTACGGTCTGAGAAATCACCACTCGTTTAATGTCTTTGCTAGAATACTGCGACGAAAAATGTACAGAAATTAACGTCCGAATCGACGTTGAGAACCAAGGAGCCGACCCGTAGTACCAATGAGAAGCTAGCTACATCCGTGGCATAATGACACGCTTCCAACACTCTGGTTTGGTCATCCTTATTGTCCGTACGGGAAAAGTTGTGTGCAATTCGGATTTGCCAGTGCCTGATAAAACGAGACCAGGTTGGTCTTGATCGCAGCTTCGAGCTCGGGAGTCGGGTCAGGGTATAGTTGAGCCGTCAAGTTGACCTGTCTTTGGTACGCATAGCACAACTAGGAAAGAGAGTCAGTACGATGAAACAGCGTGCCAGACTGGCAATGGCCGACGTACGCTCCCATTGTCCTCCGGGTTCACCACGTAATTGTTCACGCCTTCGTTACGGCCAGGCAACACACCGACCAACTCGAATATCTTGTTGAACATGGTTCCGACCTGGGCAAAGTCGTATGGACCCTGACGACGATAGAATCCCTCGGGGTATTTGTGGGACTTAAAGAAACTACGCGCGTCGTCCAATGTAGCATTGACTGTCGTGTCAAGCGTCTGGTTGCTCACAAAGAATGCAAGAGGAAAGGTCGTTTCTCCATAAGCAGTTAGGTAACGGGGCGTGTCGAACGAAAAGGTCGGATTACGTGCGATGGAGTCATTAATTCGGAGGGACTTGTGCAGAGATGCAGACTCGACGGTAATCATGCCATCTCCGACGAGGTTGGCCGCATAGACGAGCTGCCAGAGGGATGAGCAATCTAGATATGGGGGGCAACCCGTGCCTACCTGATCAAACAATGTTTCATTGAAGCTATAGTTGTTACCGAAATAATAATCACCACGAGTGCTGCTAGCATCACCTAGAGTCAAGTATCGACAGCGGTGATGAGCATGTTGCATTCAAAATATCCGGAGCGCACGAAGTTTACCTTCAAAGTTGCCGTGGATGTTGAGCCCGGGAGTGAGTTGGTCGTCAGCGGTCGTATTAGCACCAATGCTCATGAGATTGGTCAAATGGTTCCCATCAACAATAAATGCCTGTTTCATTTTCAATCACCGTCAACTGTTAGTAATCCAGTAAACCCGGTGGGGAAATACTCAGGATTCTCAGACATACCCCATAAGTAACGAACGAAGCCAAGTTCCATCCCATGTTGAAACCTGTCTTTCAGATCAAAATCCCGATAAAGATACATCTGTTGTGATCCACACACCTTCCTGGACGGCATTGATGATCTCAGCAGGAGTGACCACGCCACTGTGGTTAAGATACTTTGCCAAAGAAACTTGCACATGAGTAAATCGTGTCACCGAGATCTCCGGTCACTTACCCCGTGAGAAGCAAGGGTATTTAATCCCGGACAGGGACCACGAATATCACCTGGTAAATCAGGCAGGTACGGGTGAGCCGTGTCGTACACCAACTTTGCGGACGTGTCGTTGATGGGAGGCGGGAGAGGTTGTGGGCCGGGGGTGCTGCTAAAGGATCGGGCGACAGCCCGGACCTCCTCTGGAGACAAGCCGGCGAGGGAGCGATATTCCGGGAAATTCTGTAGGTGCGGAAAGCCAAGTGCATACGGGACGAGCACAACGAGTAGTACAGCGAGGCTCTGTAACTCCATGCTGAATATGAACAAGCGAGTAGGGCAAGTGAAATGGATAAACTGACCTTATATACCCATGGAAGAGCCGAAGTAACTGCCTAATGTTGGTCAGCCGCTGCGCCGAGAGCTTCCGATGTTAGAATACTTTCGCCCTGAAGAAGACTACTTAGCAGTGCAGCTGCGCCGGTATATATCTACGCCGAGTTGCACCCATCCTGGGATGGCGTTCTTCTACAACAAAGTATCACATGGCATGCGGGAATGAGCGATATATTGGTCCAGTTAACACCGCTTTAAGTCGCATTCAGGGGGAGCGCATTGCATTGCTTGACAACCTTGTCAACTCGAGCAAATATGCAGCCCGCTATTGGTTCTGTTCGGGGTCGAGGCGGTGCTCGATCCGCCAAACTGGAAACAGGTTCCGTCTTGTCAGATATATGATGACGGCAAAGAGTAGGACACACTCACGAGTAGTAGTCCAAACTGAAACACCGTGGGCTAGGGCCATGGACTTAACCACCGCAGTTACGGCTTGGCAGTGGCAACGGCGTTATTCAATGACCGGTATACAATCTAATGACCTGCCAACTGCGGCCTCTTGACTAGATGTCAACAAACACAGGCGGTAGGGAAGGGGACTGTGGAGTACGACAAAACAACACAAACAAACAAAGCTTGTCACAGCACTAACAAAATGACAAGTAGAACATTACCTGGGACTTGATACTTTGGGGTGAGAACTCGCCCACCGAACTCGTGCTTGCACTCGGACCATGCCTAGCCAAGGGCTTGACGAGCGAGAGATGTCGATGACCTGAGAAGTTCAGCATATGTGGACTGAGGACCATGCAGTGCTATGTACCTTCAGGGAACGACAATTAGGTTGGGAAAAGAGTACCTTGCCAGACTGCATAGCATGAAACCCTATTCGATGACCAACTAATAACGTGGCGCCGTGCAACAAGTATGAATGATCGTTCACGGTGATATGTAGAGCTTATGACACCCGTGACACATTAAATCATTAAAGCAGAGGAACATACTCGTACAAATAAAGTTGCGGTCTAGATGCAACTTGCAACATGAGCGTACATTTATGGCTTTGTGGAGAGCTTTCTCGACAAACTCTTCATCCGCTCTGCATTAAGCTTTCGGCGTGCGGTATCATTTTCCACAGTCTGGCTGTTTCTCATGACACCTGCGTTGATCTTGGGTGCGACGGTGTAGGTGGCGAGTTCTCGTTGTGGGATCATGACAGCGTTCCTCCTGATGCGGTTCTTCTCGCCCTCCTTTGCACGCGCGAGAATGGCGTTGAGGCGCTCGTTGGCACGTTCTGCAGTGTCGTCCTGTGCAGTGGGTATAACACGATCGCGATAAGAGGCGCTACGTTTGATGATAGGACGGGACCAGATGGAGACAAGGTCATTGGCGATACGCTGTATGTCGGGGTGAACACGTCTGCATTTGGTGTAAAAGAGAACAATGCGACCCAGTCCAGACTCTTTGAGGACGGCACTATCGATGAACTCCATTCTCTTTAGGATCGGAAAAAAGTCGCGCTGGATATTCAAAGCGGGAAGGGAGCGGTCTGGCAAAGGCTCGAGCCATCGGCGGACACCCTCGAGAAGATTGTTGTCCATGATGGATTGTGAGAGGGATTGCCTAGGTGAGATACAATCAACGGGAGGCCAAGGAGAGAAAAGGGGTACAACGTACTTGCGGAGGACCTCCATGACCTGAGGAAGGAGTTTGAGCTTGTTTGTTGCCGGTAGCTTCTCGCGGTTCGCCTGTTCGTCATCGGCAGCTGCACCCAACATGGCCTCACGAAGGCGAGAGACCTCCTCATCTGCGAAGCGATCAAGAGCATCCTCGTCGTCCTTTTTACGTTTCTTTTGCCGAGATCCCTTTTTTGGTTTGAGTATGGCATCAAACTGCATGTCAAGGCGAAGCTTGTTCGCTGGGAGAAGAGGTCAGAAATAGGACAGTGTGATACAAAGGAAGACAGACCTTTCTCAGGAGGAAGATCGTTCAAGTCTTCCTCTGTGATCTGTTTTCGCTTGCGCTTTTTCTGAGTCTGGCGGGCATCACGATCGTCTGTGCGACGCTTGACTCTGCGTTTCGGTGGCGAGAGACGCTCCTGTTCATATGCGTCGCTCGACTCTGGGGACGAACCAGAGGGTTCCTGCTCGACAGGAGCGGGCTTGTGGCGCTGGCGATGTTGGGGGACATCTGAGAGAGGGTGAGGGAAAGAAGGACGAGAAAGAGTGGGAGACCTGCCTTCCTCTTCTGAAGAGAGCTCTGAGCCATCGCCAAAGATGTCGCGCGCAAGGGTGTGTGACTGTGGAGGGGTGAGTGCGAGGACGGGGAGGGGGAGGAGGACTGAACTGACCGGGGCCATGGATGATGGCGGTGAGAGGCAAGGAGTGACAAATAAGTATAAAGTGTAGCGCCAGACCGTAATGATTCCATAATTTATTTTATTTAAGAGCTAGGATCATAATATCGCGCAGCCCTCTCTAGGGATGTTTCCCTTCCTTCGTATGGATCCCTACCCAGACACCAGAACGCCCTCCTTGACGAGCTCAGACGCCTCGTCCACCTCCACCTCCGACCCCGCCTCCCTCGATGACCGCCCCCTCCCCCCCCTTCCCCACGACCTCCTCTACGGCCACCCAAAACACACCCCCGAACTCCTCGCCAAGCCGAGCCAACTCTTGTGTCCCCCTCCTCGGCCATCCTCCCCCTTAGTCCGGTCCAAGGCTTGGCGCAACATGCACCGAAATGCCGTATTATCACTCCGGCAACCCCGGCTCCTTGCTTGCATCATCCACTTCACAGCTTGGCACGACTTTTATGCCCTCTTTGCGACTTGCTCTGGCATCAGGCGACTCTGGGCTTCCACCGACATCCGCGATGTCATTCTCTCCCGCTACCTCCCCAACTACCCGTTTGCTCTCCGCCAAAGGGATCTCTCCGCACTCCAGCCTGTCGACGTCACCCTCTTTGACCTCCATCTCTTATGTCCGTCCTCTCTTCCTCTCCTCCTGTGCGCGTTGATCATCCCTCGTTTTCAACTACTCAGTGCTCTCACAGCAAGTCCCGCTTCACCAGTATCCCATGCATGCACTTGCCAGTCTCTCGAGATCTTTTTCTCATGACTCGGTTGACCGCAGTGCAACCGCAACTATGACCATTCGGCTCGCTACCCTTGCCAGTGCACATTCTCGTTTCGTTCTATTCTTACAATCTCTTGTCCATAGCTCTCCTCTCCCACTACCCATCGACTCTATTCTTCCACGCCAACCCTCTTCGTTTTCACCACCGCCCGGCTTCCTGCCTCGTGTCCTCCGCGAGCTCACTTTCCCAGCTCCACTCTCCTATTCCGATCTCTCTGACGTGCAACCCTCTGACGCCAATACTCACAGCTCTTCTGACAACCGGCGTGCAAACAATGCCCAGCGTTCGCGCACGAGTACGTCTAGTCCCTTATCGCAGGCCGATGTCACTGCGCAACGTCCGATTAAACCACGTACAAGAAAACTCTCTGTCTTTGCTTCTCCGGTCCGCCCCCCGCCGCCAACGGAGCCGCGTTCCCTCAGATATTTCGAAGCTGGTTGGAGGCGCTCCGCTCCTCAACGCAAGTTCCCGAATGCACCACCTGTCCCTCCGTTCTCTGATACCCGCTTCATCTCCCATTCAGAGGAAGACATCTTTCGTCCTTTTGCGCAAACTCACAAACGCAGCACCTCTGCCGATGTCTCTTGCGCCTCCTCGATCAGCGGTAGTTCATCCGCACCCTCTGTTCGAAGAGCACCACGTGACATACATACACCTAGCTCCCCTCACGACCTCTCTGCTGCAGTTTCTAGGATTCGTGCGCCTGTCCTCCGTGTCTTCATCCCGTGCAATACCCTTTCTCCCGATGCCATTGCAGCCTGCGAAGCACAACTCCACGACGGGGGCCTTTGGCCGTACCTCTCTACCGGAGACGTCGTTTGCAACTTTGGCTATGTCCCCTCCACGCCAGATGGCACGCAATCTCAACTCGACCTTTCTCCTGAAGAACGGTCAACATCTCGAAACACCTGGCTACTCTTTGATGGCAACACCCTCGTCCCTTTTTCTCCCCCAGCCCCTCCATCACTCCTAGACCCCCTCAGCCTTCCCTCGCCGTTCTACTATACACACCTCATGTCTTATAACGCGAATCCCACTTTCGCGTTTGCTCCCCCAGGCGGTGGAGGTGTTCCTGAGACCTCGCTTGTAAATGTCCCCACACGTGTCCCCAGTCCCCACTCGCCCGGTGGTTGGGCGATGGTAAAAAAGTATATGTGGATAGCGCGCGCGCGCGTCGGCATGGGTCTCATGGATGTCGACGATGGTCTTGGTGAAGGCTGGCGGGGCGAGTGGGTCCTCGAGACAGATGGGACGCACGAAGGTAGGCAGACTCTGATTGAATGTATTTCTGGGCTTGCGGGTGAGACATTTATCTGGGAGCTCGTGCGAGAAAAGAGCGGCGGGGGGCGCATTTGGCTTCGGTAAGTAGTTGTACTGTCTCGTTGTTCGTGTCCACTCACCTGCCTTGTAGATTGGTCAAACCAGTAGTTCCACTAGAGGACAAACCAATGAACATTCAATTGATTCGTTCTTTTCTATCATAAGACGCTTTGGAACTTAGACCTTATATTTCACACGTCACACTTCATATCACTTTGCTCGACGAACACTGCACGCGTGCATGTACGTACCACAATGATCTAGCCCTACACAACTACTACCTGTTTTCTCGCATGCTATTACTTAATATTGCTGTGGACGATCCTTGAAGCTCGAACTTCAGCAAAAATGTGTTTCGTGTACCCTCCCTAGACAAATCGTTACATCACTTAGCTGCGCATTGCAGGTTCAAACGTTCGACGTTCAACAGCTCATCAGGTAAGCTTAGTGACACCCGTGTCTACGAACTATGTCACATCGAAGCCTCCCCAAGGGGCCGTCACCATACCTGCCCTCTGGAGAGCGCTGATGTCCAGGTGGGAATGATGTCAGTGCGTTCCCATCGTCACAACCTCGAGGGTATTGCTCACGCAGGGGTGTTGGTAATGACATGAGCCGAGATTTCTGCACAGTCGTCTACAGCTTGTAGCTAGGGGCGGGCGGCCCGTGCTATGCCTACACCGAAACCGCCGGAACAATGCTCATGCCCCAGAACACTTTACTAATGGCCTCAAAAAGGTAACATATCCTACCTTGACCTCCCCCTCTGAATATCCAAACGTCTGTCGGATGAACGCTACACTCGGCCCTGCGTGATGTTCGGGAGGAGCAAACGTCCGAACACAGCCCGAGAGTATGTGCAGGAACTCGCGCACATCAGCAGGTGCTGTGCGCGTGGGATGTGCTGCGATGAGCCAAGATGGTCATGGCGTCAAGACATCATCGAGCTGATCAATTTCCAAGCTCTCACAGTAGCGAGCGCTGATGGATGTACAAGATGACACTCCCAAGCATCAGCAAACGGTTTGATGGTGAACTATTCCCATATGAATGTACTGGTTGATCCATCATTCACGGGATTGATCAAGCCGTGGATGTCATTACTGACTGCGGGCAACTACGATCCACTACATAGAGAATGCATAGGAATGTCGTATTGACGCACCTCGAAACCGCAGTTCTCCTGTGGACCAGCCTTGCTGTAGAGCCATCACATATGCACAGTTTGGCCGCCGCTGTAAATATTTGTGCCGATGCCGCAAGGCACAAGGACGGGAATCCAAAAGACGAGGTACGACGGTGACATGGGAAGAGTGCCTATCTGCCATTCCTTGAAATCTCGAGCGTCGTGCCTTGAATATTGGATGTCTGATTGTACGCAGAGTCTTTGGATCCTGTGGTCACAGCCCTGCAGCATAATACCGCCCATGTCAGCTGGTCAGGATGACACATGGGACGGGGACGGGTGAATGCGCCATCTCAGAGGAGAAGTGACATAACTCCCGGCGAGTTTAAATGTCGTGGACCCCCTTGGGATGCCCGCTTTCAGTGGATCCGTGAGGGCGCTATCGTATTAATGGACGTAAGGTCCAGGGACGTTATTGGAACATATATTGCAATGTCAATCTCATCGTTTGTCAGACGGGAGATCAGTTGGCCCGTCCCACCCCGTGTGGTCATTCATCGATAGTCAAACGCGAGGTATTGCAACTCGTACTGGGACATTCTATAAGCGTGAATGTCTTAATCTGGTAGGCGACCGCAAGCTAGAACAAAGGGGAGCAAAAGTGCTCGCGGACTGCATGTACGAACTTTATCAGTATTGAATTCTGATGGGGGAATAATCACCGTATCCTACCCTCAGAGGCATCGTTGTGTTGAAGACGAAGGTATCTTTGCTTGAGAAGTTTTTCTAGGCCTTGAGATAACTTTGGCCTCGTACGTACCCAGGACCTGGGTTAAATTTGCCTGACAAAGGTTCTGGTAACGGGAACAGTTTAGGTTGCTCGCAGGAACACACAACAAAAACTACATTCATGTAACATACGAAACTAGTGGAAGAAGCGATCATTGTATCAGAATCATCCATGCTAACACAAAGTAAAAAAGTCTGGAGAAGTTGAGACAGAGCGCGACTCGAGGTAGGTGGATCACTTACAACAGGGGATATACGGCAAGAAGGATACGTTGTTGCTCAATCTTCGTACCATCCAAGAAGTTTACGGAGGCTGTTTCGCGCTGAGTGATGGGCAATACAAGAGAAAGGATAGCAAATTACCCCAGATACACCAAGCCCATGCGGCCAGTGCAATCGGTGCACGTACCCAGATTTTGCGGACGAAGCATGACACAAGTGCCGCAATGTCCAAAGGCGCTATGCAGTACCCCAGAACGCATAAACCCTGAAAGAACGAACTTTAAAAACAGTCAAACATGTGCAGACTGCTAGACCCGTGCGTAGACGTACACTCGCCCGCCAAGTAGCTAGTAGTGAAAAGGGTTTGAAAAGAGTAGTGTTGGAGATACTGTCTGCACTTGCCTTCGCCTGGACAGTCACTACGAGAGACCCGACAGAGACGATCACAACCACACTTGTGAATACCCCGAGGGCCTGGCTGGCCGGTGCCTTCAACGAGAATGAGTCGATACGTGCAGAAATGCAATCAGACATGCGCATACATTCACGCTAAGCATCAAACCAAGGGCAAGGCAAAGTAACAAAGGTCCCCACAGATCCCAATCCCTGGCATAGATTAGACTATATTCTTGAACATATGGCCGAACACACCTCAAGACTTCACGACCGGTAACTCTACGGGGATACAGAACTTGAATGAGTTTCGAGTATACTGACAGAAGATCACGCGCCTATACGTCAGTGGTCAAAGCAGTGCAAGGGGTCAAGGGTTAATACGAACTATCGTGGTAGTTACAGGCTCATCGAGGGTGTCGACTCCTGTATATCTACTGCCATTAAGCTAATAACGAAACCCGACGAGCAAAATACATACCGTGTTTCAACACGAATACCACCCACTATTTGTCTAGTCGGTTTGTGCGGGGCACTTGAGCTGCCAATATGGCCTGAGACGCTTTGTTCAGGTGCACCGGCACTGCTCTTCTGTACAGCTGTATCTGGAACGCGCGATTTCCCCTTGTCTACCGTTGGCGAAGGTAGACTGGGTGCGGTGAATCCTGGAATATCTCGTTCGTCCAGGTCGTCGTCGTCGTCCTCATCTGGCAGGCTATCAGCGTGGATAAATTTGACACAGCACTATACATGCCTGCTTCGATAAACCTCGAAGGTGTTAATGGTGTTGTCACCGAAGCCATGTGCAAGCTCCTTGAAGCACTCGAGTGGTTGTGTACTCGGCGCGGTAATCGGAAGTTGTTCTGGTCACGTGTTTATTTCCACTGCCATATCGGTAAAATGACTGACGCGTCTCGAAGAGTGCCCATCCCGCTCGACGAGAAACGCAGACATGGTGTGTATCATCCTCTTTGATGGCACATGCCTGTTAATATCGCTCGCAGGGTAATGCGCCTTCAGGAATACCGCCCGCTAATAACCAGGGTCATAACCAAGACAATAAGGAGAAGAAAGACCAGCAACCACAGAAAAAGAAGTGGGAGCCGCCTCTCCCAACGCGAGTCGGAAAGAAGAAAAAGCGTGGCCCCGCAACGGCTTCCAAGCTTCCCCCCATCTATCCGAGCACGCGATGTCGCCTGCGTCTTCTCAAGATGGAGCGTATCAAGGATTACCTCATCCTTGAGGAGGAATTTATCCAGAATCAAGAACGTTTGAAGCCCGAGTCATCTAGAGAGGAGAAGAATCAAGATGAAAGGTCAAAAGTTGATGATTTACGTGGGACGCCGATGGCAGTGGGAACGCTGGAGGAGATCATTGACGACGACCATGCCATCATCAGCACTGCGTCCGGGCCAGAGTCATATGTGCCAATCATGAGCTTTGTCGACAAAGACCGCATCGAGCCTGGTTGCTCTGTACTATTACACCACAAGAATCAAGCCGTCGTTGGCGTTTTAGAAGATGACACGGACCCCTTGGTCAGTGTCATGAAGCTCGAGAAAGCCCCAACAGAGAGTTATGCAGACATCGGCGGTCTCGAGCAACAAATACAAGAAATCAAGGTGGGAATGATAAAGACTGTGTTTCACTACTCGCTTACTCTCCCGCAGGAATCTGTCGAACTTCCGCTCACGCATCCAGAACTCTACGAGGAAATGGGCATTAAACCACCCAAAGGTGTGATCCTCTATGGTGTTCCCGGAACGGGAAAAACTCTTCTGGCCAAGGCCGT
The DNA here is from genome assembly GCA_038088835.1 of Singerocomus rubriflavus. Classification (NCBI taxonomy): domain Eukaryota; kingdom Fungi; phylum Basidiomycota; class Agaricomycetes; order Boletales; family Boletaceae; genus Singerocomus; species Singerocomus rubriflavus. Next base: position 1,760 of record JBBPJS010000723.1, on the reverse strand, counting down.
TGCAAATCAGACTTCCGCCACATTCTTGCGTGTTGTTGGTTCTGAACTTATCCAGAAATACCTTGGAGACGGACCAAAACTCGTGCGAGAACTGTTCCGAGTTGCAGAAGAACACGCACCCAGTATTGTTTTCATTGATGAAATCGATGCTGTCGGTACTAAACGGCACGTGTGATTCATGTTGCGACTTGTCTGTCTTGACTAGCATCTTTTTAGATATGATTCAACCTCGGGGGGAGAGCGTGAGATACAACGAACAATGCTGGAACTCTTGAATCAGCTCGATGGGTTCGACACCCGCGGCGACGTCAAGGTCATCATGGCTACCAACAGGATCGAAACTCTTGACCCAGCTCTCATTCGCCCTGGTCGTATCGATCGAAAGATCGAGTTTCCTCTGCCAGATGTAAAAACAAAGCGGCATATCTTCCGGTATGTTACACCTACTATTGCATTTGATGCCGTTCATCTACTCTACACAGGTTGCATACAGCGCGAATGAGCTTAAGTGATGATGTCGACCTGGAAGAGTTTGTCATGGCAAAAGATGATCTCTCGGGTGCGGATATCAAGGCGGTCTGTACGGAGGCAGGTCTGCTTGCATTGAGAGAGCGACGAATGCGAGTGACGAAAGCAGATTTTACCACGGCAAGAGAGAAGGTGAGTGGGTCACACAAGACAGCTGAGTACCTCATAACCTTTTACAGGTGTTATACCGAAAGAATGAGGGCACTCCGGAGGGACTCTACTTGTAGATGTGAAGTTGATACTCAATCATATCTGTTGAACTCGTCTGCACTAATCAATTCATGAGAACTCACAAATTTACTGCTCATAGTCGGCTGAACAACTTTATTTGTGTAACAATGTACCACCTGACTTCGGGGTGGCTACATGTATTTACGGTATACCTTGCAGATCTTTTTGACCAGTTGATTTGGCATTCCGACCTGTTGAAAGTTCAATCAAGCGGGCCTTGGATGCTTTGTGCCATGTCCTACTTATCAGTGCTAGGGCTGCTATGATGGTGCCGTTTCCAGTATAGTGAAAGTCGTCCTCGAAGGAATCCATCTATTGGTATGTGAAGATCTGATGCTTTGGAGCCTCGACCTTTTCATGCTTGTCGAACCACTCAACTGCGGTCATAGTGACGCTGCTTGTTGACATAGTTTCTGCTTTGTCTATGTGATCGTCACTGCCCCGTCAAGACCTTCGCAGACCGTCAGCCTCGCAATTGCTCAGTACTAAGATGCACGTGATCCAACTATGAATTTAACTGACTTCTTGGAGATCACTCGCTACGAGACGCTCCTTCCAGTCAGCCATTCACACCACGGTACCGAACTCTTACATATGTCTATCGACTTCATGTCCACTTGGCTTGCAGGGAACAGGCTTCGCTCTCCTGCGCCAACAGGCGGCATGTTCAAAAAAACAAACCTTCGGCAAGCAACCGCAGAACCATATGCAGTATTGGTTTTCAGATTGGAGATAATAGTAATGACGAATCTGACCCGTGACTATCTACCGGTTCAACAAGCGCGGCGCAATGACCAGATACCCGCCTAGATACGTTCCGGTTATATAATGGATACACGGCGGTGGACGGTGTGCAACACCGTATAACGAGATCTACCTTAACTGCGGCATGATCACAGTGATCATCACACAGCATCAGCTCGACCTTTTTATCCATACGAGTGTACTACTGTATTCACTGACATCCGGTCATGTTAGGTTTCCTCGCTCGGAGTCGCTAC
>JBBPJS010000722.1:0-14340 GCA_038088835.1 Singerocomus rubriflavus | reverse complement strand
CTTCTCCTTCTCCTTCCTCTGGCACTCTGCCTCTGCCCACCTCATTTCTGCCACTGCCACATGGGCTTGTGCCACCTCCTCCTTCACTCAGCATGCCTCCTTGGCCTTCTCATGTTCCTTTCTTGCCTGCTCCTCTGCCTTGTGTCATCAATGTTGCTCCATCTCTTGTTTCTTGTGCTCTGTGTACTTCTTGACAAGAGCTTGCAACTGGGCATACTCTTCTTTGTTGACAGATGTGGGGCTACATGACTTATTGACCATAGTGGTGGTGGTGGTGGTGGTTTGGACCAACACAACATGATGTGACAACTCCTCTTACCCAAGGTGAAAATTTCTAACTCTAATGGGTGTGTGCCACCCCCTTATTTCATCAATCCCCCCTCTCTGCAGAGGCTTAACAGCCCCCTAGGATTGGTTTGATCATCCTCTATGCATACCACAGCCTCAAGGGCTTAGCCTTAATGAAGAGGCACTATCATATTCATCCTTCAACCCCTATCACCCCTCCTCTGCCCAACTCCATCAAGCCTCACATCTTCTACACCTCCTATTCCTCAGAGTTCCTACTTTGGAGTTTGTTCCTCCATCATGACCAGTCTAGACCATGCCAGGCCTATTTGTCTTTGATCATTGATGTGTACATTATGTCTTGTCATTGTCATTCTATCATCATTTGTTCTGTTACTTCTTGATGTCTCCATATGTTCCTTTGACATTACCATATGGTCACTTGACATTTCCACATGCTATATTGTTTCATTTTGTACCTTGTACCTCACTTCACTCATACTTAAGAGCTGCACTCCCTGTATGTCTCCTTAGTACAAATATCAACTAAGTCACTCCTTCTGCCCCTGTTTGATCCCCCCTTAACTCCTACACCTCCTACTCCACCTCTGCTTTGAACCTCCACTCCTATGTCCTCCAAAATTCAAGGACACAGATCTATACAAGAGTGTGACACATAAGTCCTGTGCCAACATCCTCATTAAGTCCCCCTATTACTCTATTTCCCCATCAGAACTTTCAGTCCACCCCTATCACTAACCCCCTCAGAACTTTGCAACTCCAGTTGGACTTTGACTCAGAGGACACAGACTTGACAAGACTTTACTTTAGGAGATAAAGCTTGATATGAAGTTAACTCCAAGTGCAGATAAATAGTGCATGTTGCAACTGAGAACAATCTTAAATGCTGCTGAATATGGGAATGGAATATAGGATAGGATGTGCACAGAGGGATAGGGGTTTCTTGAGTGGTATCAACTGACTGAGTAGCCTAGAAATGCACTTGAATATCTAGTTGGTGTTGATTCTGCATGAACTAGATAAGGCTTGAAGAGGATGGGGGTTGGGAAAAGTGTGTCTTGTAAATGCAAGTATGGATAGCATGTTGATAGAAAGGGGTGCATGCTTGAATAATGTCATGAACAAACTCAAATATTAGGTAATAGCACTGATGATTAAGAGAAAGAAATGAATATTCAAGTATGAGGGACATGCTCTACTACATATAGGCTTATATACCTAAGAAGGAAGCTATGCATAGAATATAGTACAAGACCCTATAGTAAAGGGGCATTGAAATAGGAGAAATAGGAGAATGGCATACATGTATGAATAAAATATAAATAAGGTGATCTGAAAGTGCAGAGTGAATAGAAAAAATAGAGAGGGGAAAGGGAATAGAGTAAGGGCTTTACAATATGTTGGTTCCGACAAGCCGAATGAGGGTGATGACTCATCACATATAGGAGGAGAATGACTCCACACATATAGAGTCAACTGAAGTACAGTCAATTCACACAGAGTAAGCAGAGGGGAAAACACTCTATTACAAATAGTATTTAAAGCCATAGACTACACAATAAATGATAGAAGCAAATCACTCAATTTCTGTTATGAATTTGTGTACAAACCTCTACAAATACACAGTACAATGACTGCTTGCTTGCATGCATGAGTACTAGTTATGACTTATCCCTGATCACGTGACCTCTTCATTTCCTTCACACCTTCATGCTTTCACCCTGTCACATCTTCACATCATCACCATTCTCTTCCTTCACAACATTATGACATTGCCGATCAATCTTCCATTCTGATCTCGATCCCTCTTTCTTTATCTCTATCATTCCCTTCGATTGGTATGATCACATATTGAGATTGCATCTCGATCATGACCCTGCAAGATCCTAGATGGATCTCTGCCATGATTCCATTCCTCGATCATCACATCTTGTGATCAATCATCCCCTCAACCCTAGTCCCTGCAGTTCATCTTTGCTTCATTTCATTCTACAGAAGAACTGCCTAATGTTTACCTCATGGACTCTTCCCTTTATCTTACTAGCCTATAGCATTAATACCGTATACCCTAGACCCTAGTGTACAGCTTGGTCTGTGCACATTCCTATAACGTATAAGTAGTAGGGTTATAAGTAGGGCTGTTCCCCTAGCCTAATCCACTTGTTACCTCACATCCTACCCTGCCTACCAAGATGGCCTAGTGACTAAGTACAAGTAAAGGATGTTATTCGCCTAGCCCTCTTCATTGAGCCCTAGGAGTGAGATGTCTGGAGATAAAGCCAATCCCTCCTCCTCCCCTCTATCGTTCCATTATCAGTCCCTCTCAATACCAAACTGCCAATGCAAGGCCAGAGAGCCAACTCATACTGTGTCTAGTTTAGAATCCAGAACATATGAAAGTATGAAATACATTCATTGGAAGATAATGAACCAGAAAGATATCAAAGACCATGTGATAAGGAACCATCATCGTAATGTTTCTTGATGTTATACCTGCAATGCATAGAAGCTCTCACTGCTGTTACATCTTATCATATTAGTATCTTTGTTTACAGATATTTAAGCCATGAGTAGTATTGCACTCTCGTTGGAACATATGTTGGGGTTATCGAACATACCCACATATCTATGGTGACACCAACTTCATTCTCAAAGGTTACAACCTGGTAATAGCTATGCAATTACCCAAGGATCAGAACCCTTGCCCCAAGGTTCAACAACGATTATGCCTTTCCCATTAGGGGTTAGATATTAGGAGGAAGCTAGAGCATTGTTGCAAGAGTATGATGTTATCAAGAACTTGCAAGAGTAGTTCTGGAGTTCCTGGTAATAGTTGTTCCCTCCAACACGCCATTCTTTCCTTTATCTGCAGACCTCAAGACTATTCTAGTCATCATCCTTTTATCCGACATTTATGGTTTAGCCCTATACCAAGATCTCTGGTCGTCTGCCAGGTTGATTGGGTTGTTTGGCAGAGTAGCATAACTCTTTAGTTCCACAACAATTTCCCCCACTCATACTCTGCATCTGAATCTGCTATCGCATCATCCAATTCATTATTCCCATAGTTGTGACCTCACTAGAGGTTATGAGCCCCATCTGTGCATCAATCTATCGCCCCCACTTATTATATACACGATGTCCACTCCATTGCCAATGCCAGCACACCCAAGCAGATCTACCCTGCAATCACAATTACAGCCACCTACTCAGCCATCTAATTTGCTGAATATTTCCAATATTTCCACACTCCTAAACAGCAGTTCTGAGCAAACTGCCACTGTAGTGGTGCCACCCCAACCACAATCCATATCAACTCAACATGTGAACATCAAGCAGACCTACTCTACACTGAAGATTGAAAAGTTAGCGGAAGACAATTGGATCGCATGGAAGGTGTGGATGTCGACCATCCTAAAGAGGAAAGAGGCATGGGAGATAGTCATGGGGGTTACTCAGCAACCCCAAAATAATCCGGTTGCTGAAGCAGATTGGAGAGAGAAGTGTTATGAATTTTGCTTTGGACTTATATGATTCCTTTCTTTTCTTTTATCTTATCTTATATTCCAGCATCACATGACTAGGTCACGTGACTTGTCACCTGATCAATCACATGATTGGTCTAGATCTATGATGTCATCCCTGATGTCATGCCTACAGGTAACCTCATGTAGAGGTCCAGGCTCTTATCTTTCATCTCCGTCTTATGAGAGACTTCTTTTTATTTCTGTCTTACTTCTCTTCTCTTCTTTAATCTCCACTCCTTCTCTTCCATTTGATGGACATGAGGTGTGCTTCCTTTTCACACCTTATCTATGACATCACTTGGTTCATGCACATATCTTGTACATATATAAAGGGACTGTCATTGGCTGTCATCCCTTAGCTTAATCCATTTGGATACTCATCCTTTTCTAGGAAGTGAGTCCTAAGGGTTACTCTCTTACTCTTCATTCTATTATCGATCCATTGAATCAACGATCAGTCAGACCACTCAAGGGTAGAGACCTTAGTATAGTTCTTCATTCATATCAAGAAGGATTTGGTTGCTCAAAAACTAATGATGACATTGATCAAGGATAATCAAGTGCTCTACATCCTTGACTGTACCACATCTAATCAGATGTGGGACAATCTACACAAAGTCCATGAGCCGCATGGATCCTAATCTATCATCTCTGCCAAGCAAGCCCTTTTTGGTGGCTGTATCAAAGAAGGATCGGATATAGGCAAGTATCTTAACCAAATGAAGATATTACATGATGGCCTAGCCTTTTCGGGACATGCCATCAGCGAAATAGAGTTCAAAGCCTTACTCGTTGCCAAATTTCCCAGGAGTTGGGAAGGCTTTACAACATCATATCTGGGCTACCAAGAAGAAATATATGGTAACAAAAATACTCAGGCTATAACTGTACATGAACTATGTTCCCTCCTCCTTGAGGAAGAGCAGAGAAGGAAGGAGCACGACAAACAAGAGGAGTTTGCATACACCTCCAAAGGCCAGCATTATGTCAAATCAGGCAAGAGGTCTGCTTGCTAAATCTGTGGATGCACTAACCATGTCACCATGAATTGCTGATTCTGTGGAAAAGACAAGTGCACTTACTGCGAGAAATTTGGTCACACAGATGACAAATACTGGAAGAACCCTGCCAATAAAGGCAAGGGAAGGGTTATACAGTGTCCAAAAGAGCGGAAAAAGCCCGACCAAAAAGGAAAGGAGTGGGCCAATATAGTAGCTGAGGAGACATCAGAGGAAAGCGACACAGAGCTAGGCAAGGCATTCACTGCCAGATTAGATCTTAATGATGTACGCATGGCAAATGCAAACAATGAGCCTACAGAGCTTAGCTTTTTTGCTTATTCCTGGATTGCTGACTCTGGCGCAACTACTCATATATGCATTGAACGAGATGCATTCAAAAATTACACTGAACTATCTATAAAACATGTCCAAGGTCTGGGGAATCAGACTATTACTGCACACGGATGTGGCACTGTGACTCTAATTGGACAAATTGGAGATTGCACTATGCGAATCTATCTAACCAATGCATTGTATGTATTTGACACCCATGAGAACTTACTTTTGCTCAGGCAAATCAACCATGTCAGCAGGTGTACAATTTGTGCCAATAATAGTATTGAAATACAGGATAAAACTGGTACTACAATGATAACTGGTACTCTGAAAAGCAATCTTTACTATCTCAATGTGTGTACTTTAATTGACAAGGCAAATATTGCCATCAAATTAAAGACCACTTACATCTGGGATGAGTGGCACTGCTGTCTCGGCCATATTGGGATAAGTGGGATCAAAAAGTTACATAACAAAAATTTTGTTGATGGCTTATCCATAGCCAACAGCCCATTTAATGAATGTGGCACATATATTCAAGCGAAACACACATGCGAACCATTACCAAAATGGGCTGAGCTACAGCAACATATGCTTAGTGAGCTCATGCATACAGATGTATGGGGACCAGCCCACACTTCTTCATTACACAGGTACAGGTACTATATATCTTTTATCAATGATACAAGCAGGCATGTAGTCATTTACTGCATGAAAACTAAGGACAAATCACTGAACAAGGTGAAACAGTACTTGGCACTTGTCGAACACCAAAATCAAATGGTTTCCAAGGCAATATGCACCGATAATGGACACAAATATGTCAATCAAGATCTAATCACATGGTGCCAAAACAAGAGTATCAAATTACAGACTACTGTTACATTTTCTTCTCAACTACTTAACTATGTGCTACTACATACTTTTTTCCTTTGTCTAACAAACAGAATGCTGACACATTCTTTCCACTCTCACACCATTGTCTGTGCTTCCCAGTTCTGCTCTTCTTTTCCATGCACAGCTTGATTCCTTTTTGTCAGCATTCCTCTTACTTCATGATGCACATTTTATGCTATAGGATACCGATGTCTTGGGCAACTCTCACATCTGCCCTAGAGCATGGTCTGTGTGTGCAGACCTACCTATAAATACTTAGCACGCACCATCATATACTTTAGCTTTTGTCTCCCTTATACCACCAAGTACACTGTAATCCAGCAATACTAGTTGCTGCACTTGTACTCTCTCGTCCCCACATGCCCAAGCCCTAACCAAGCTAGGCAACCTCTGAAGGATAGCTACCCGCTATGTCCTTCATAACCATTGTTCTAAAACTACATGTCTTAATCCACTGACTGAGCTTGTCATTAAGGGCTACGTATTGTTCTGCCCAGATTAATATGTAATAAAAGACAAAAGCTCTCCCCTATGTCTAGTATCAGCTAGGACACCAAATCTACCACCACATCACAACCCCCTTGTCCCACTGTCAACCCCTGGTGGTCCCTGCATACCACCCATGCCCAAAACAACCCACAGTTGTCCAAAGAAGACAAAAACCAGTTCTCTTCTGAAGAACAGTTCAATCAGGACATCACCTCGTTGAACCCAGTGGCTGTCCAATTAGCCACCCACCTTAGTCATGCCCTCAGTGCCCAGGCTTCCATCCTACGAAGCCCCACCCTACCATCACCTCAAATGTTACCTCGAACTCTCCCACTCTTTCCTATTACCACCTCTACCACCACATCCACTATATCTGCTGCAGCAAAGCCAGTGGAGCTCAGGCTCGGCACCTCAGAAGCCTTTGATGGCAACTACCACAAGGCTATCCCATGGTTGAACACCATCATGTTCTACCTGACCATCAACAAAGAGGTCTACAACACCTCTGCCAAGAAGATAGCCTTTGCACTATCATTCATAACCAAGGGCTTTGTGGCCACCTGGGCCAAAAACTTTAGGATCAAAGCCTACAATCCAATCACAGGAATCATTAATATGGGCATGTACTCCAACTTCCTCAAACTATTCAGGGAAGCATATCAAAACCAACAAGTAGTGGCCAATGCCATCTCCTGGCTGGCAACCACAAGAATGGTGTACAACACCAAGAAGAAGGAATATGAACCTTCCATCCATGAATATAATGCCCTCTTCACCACCCACAAAACCGAAGTGGAAATCACTGAAAACCAAGTTTTAATCAGCTACTACTCCGCCGCCATCCCCATCCCAATTATGTGGAGAATATATGATATGGAAAAAGTACCAACCACCATCGAAGAATGGCAAATCAGAGCTGCTGCCTTCATCTTCCAGAATGAGCGAGCTAACCGTGTCACTCAACAGGCCAGAAACCCCAGCCTCACCCACCTATTCCAACCCATATGAACTCCTACAAGAGACCCCAATGCAATGGACATTGATAATGTCTGAATGGTAAAGCTAACCTCAGCAGAGCGAAAAAGGTGCATGGACCTTAAACTCTATTTCCGCTGCTGACAATCTGGCCACCTTAACACTACCTGCCCAAAGAACAAGGACGCTACCTCCCCTTCACTAACGAAGAAGACTTGCAAAATCTCTTTCGAGACACCTTGTCTTGAAGAAGTTAGCAACAGTGGAGATGAAGATGAGGTGACAGCAGAAGTGCAATGAGTGAAGGGTTTTTAAAGAGGGGCCAGTCTACGACACGCACTGACCCCCTCCCATTGTACACTAGAGTAGCAAAGAAGGAATCAAAATCCCTTTCTGTGCTCACCGAGCTACTCATGTCCCAATCCCGAAGTGTCAACACCAAAGCACTGATCGACAGTGGGGCAGAAATCAACTGCATGGACTGGCATTTTGCCAGGAAAAACTGAATTCCCTTGACAAGAATGAAAACCCCCATAACCATCCACAATGTCAATTCATCAGCAAACAAACAAGGAGTGGCAAAATATTCCGCCACCGTCTACATAAACATTGAAGGACTACTACATCTTGTCACATTCATTGTCATCCACTGTGGAGGAAACAACCTAATCCTAGGAGCCCCATGGCTCCAAGATGTCAACCCTCAAATAAACTGGAAAATCAAGGTGGTCAGTATTCCACTTAACACTGACCAATCGGCAGAATATTACAAAAGCCAAACCAAGAAAACCTCACCCCCTATAAAGCATGTCAATTTCACCAAGGAATAAACCCCCCATCTTTTCAACTACCTCCAGTGCAGAAGTCTCAAAGAGGAAGTAACCCACTGTGTCCATCAGAAAACTCATCCAATCAACCATATAATTAAGAGGGAATCACAGTTCATCCATGCTACCATGTCTACTGAACTTGCCATCAACACCCTAAAAACTAAACCCAAAGTGTCCTTGCCAGAAGCCTACAAGTCTTATCAGAATGTTTTCAATGAATCGTCAACCAATAAGCTACCCCCATCTACCCTTTATGACCATGAGATTAACCTACAACCAGACTTTAAACCATGAATTGGCAAACTGTATTCTCTCACCCCCGAAGAATGGCAAGCAATGGAGGGATTCCTAGAAGAAAACCTTCACTCTGGGAAGATCTGACCATTGAAATCCCCACAGGCATCCCCTTTCTTCTTTGTTAAAAAGAAGGATAAGAAGCTACGACCATGTTAGGACTACCGTTACCTCAACCAGCATACCATTCGTGACACCTACCCTCTACCCCTCATCTCTGACCTGACAAACAAGCTTAAGGATGCAAAAGTATTTACCAAATTTGATGTCCAATGGGGCTACAACAATGTCCGAATCAAGGAAGGGCATCAGTGGAAGGCAGCCTTCCTCACTTATAAGAGGCTGTATGAACCAATGGTCATGTTTTTTGGACTCTCCAACTCTCTGGCAACCTTCCAAAGGTTCATGAATGACTTCTTCACTGACCTCATCACCGAAGGATGGCTGGTAATATACATGGACGATCTACTAATATTCTTCCTGAACCAGGAGAGCCACAACCAATGGACAAAGCGGGTGTTAGAGTGCATAAGGAAATTAGACCTCCACCTCAAACTCAAGAAATGCGACTTTAACAAAGATGAGGTTGACTACTTGGGAATGGTAGTATGATCTGGAAATATAGCCATGAACCTGGTGAAACTAGATAGGATCGTGAAGTGGCCAGTTTCAACCTCAGTTAAGGAAGTATAATCATTCCTGGGATTCACTAACTTTTACAGGAAGTTTATACCAGATTACTCCAACCTCGTACGACCCCTCATTGATCTAACTAAGAAAACCCAACTCTGGAATTGGTCAACATGGTGTGGGGATGTCTTTAAAAACCTCAAATGGTTATTTCTCTAGAAACCCATCCTATCTTTCCCTGACCTCACCAAACCCTTTACCATCACCACCGATGCATCACTTGTCACATCCGGAGGGGTGCTCATGCAAACTGGCAACAATGGTCAACTCCACCCCTGTTCATATATCTCTCAATCCTTCTCTCCTGCTGAACGGAACTACGACATCTATAATAGGAAACTCCTTGCCATCATATGCACCCTTAAAACCTGGTGACATTATCTACAGGGGTCTAGCCAACCTGTACACATCCTCACCAACCATAAAAACTTAACCTACTTCTGTGAGGTGCAGAAGCTTAACAGATGACAGGCTTGCTGGCTTCTTGACCTCGCTGACTTTGACTTCAAACTTGAGCATGTATCTGGCATCCAACTATCAGCCTCTGATGCACTCTCTCAATGAAGTGACCACAGTCACCCCAAATCCGACAACAACCACATCACCCTTCTTCCCCCCTCCATCTTTGTCAACCTCATCAATACCACCTTGGAACCCCTCCTACAGAAATCCACCGGAACAGACCCTTTCATGCTCAACCTCCTCCAACAGCTCGCCTCCTCCACACCTGCCTCCCTTCGTTTATGGCTGTCAGCATTCCAGGTCCACAATGGCCTCCTCACCTACCAACATCGCCTCTACATCCCATCCAACCTGCAGCCACATATCCTACACGAAAACCATGATCACGAGTCTGCCAGTCACCCTGGATACCATAAAACCCTCTCCCTCCTCACCCAACACTATTGGTGGCCAGGCATGGCCTCCACCATTCAGTCTTACATATGCCACTGTATCCCTTGCCAAGCAAACAAAGCCAACACTCACCCTACCTCCCCACCTCTCGTTCCCATCCCATCCACTGCCTTCCATTCATTTCAGCAGATTAGCTGCGACCTCATCACCAACCTGCCCCCCTTTCACAGCTTTGATTCCCTACTGGTCATGGTTGACCATGGCCTAATGAAGGGGGTAATCCTCTGTCCCACCCACAAAGTGGCCTCAGCAGCCGACATAGCATCTCTGTTTTTCGAATCCATATACAAAAGATTCAGATTATATGACAAAATCATCTCTGACAGAGGCCCACAATTTGCCTCCAACTTTGCCCAAGCACTAGGAAAACTCCTGAAATATGACCTCACACTATCCACTGCCTACCACCCCCAAACTAACGGGCAAACTGAATGAGTAAACCAGGAGGTTGAAACCTACCTCCACATTTACTGTGAAAGCCACCCCACCAGCTGGGCTAACAAAATCACCCATGCCAAGTTTGCCCATAACCACAGACTCCACTCTGTCACTGGCAAATTCCCATTCTTCCTCCTTATGGATTACGAACCCAAACCCCTCCCAGATATCCCTTTGTCCTCAGATAATCCCTTGGCCAACCATCACGTGAAAAACCTCATAGAAGCATGAAACGAGGCAATCACCGCCCATGACCTTGCACAAATGAAGATGCAGGCATGACAGAAAACCCAATACACCCCCTTTAAGAAGGGAGAAAAGGTGTGGCTAGAGGCCATCAACCTAAAACAAAACATCACCAATCCAAAGTTTGCACCCAAAAGAGAAGGCCCTTTTGTTATTATCCAAGTATTGTCCCCTGTAACCTTTAAACTCTGTCCCCTTAGAACCTGGAAAATTCATCCTGTCTTCCATGCCTCACTCCTATCCTCCTATAGATCTACTACCGCCACACCTAGCCCCCCCTTGCCGAACTTAATAGACAGAGAGGAAGAATACAAAATAGAGAAGATTGTATGACATTGCAGAACCCCATCATCCTGCAAATTCCTGATCTGATGGAAAGGATACTTCCCTGACAATAACTCATGAGTCCCAGAAAGGGACCTGTTTCATGCCCACGCTCTCCTCTCAGATTATAAAATCCATTATCACCTCTAATCCCTCCTCTTTAGACCCCATCATCGCCTACTACACCCTTGCCTGTCGACTTGCCTTCATGTCCCTCAACCCCATCATGCCAAACATCACCATCACCAACAAAGATGTCGCAACCCTGGTCATTCACCCACTCCAAGAACTTCCCCAACTTGGAATGGATGTTGATACATCATCATTATATATTTCTTTTTCAACAGACTCTTCACCTTCAACCAATGTCTCCCCTCATAAGGAGGAGACAAATCCTTCTCTTAATTATGCTTTTAACACTTCTCCGCAATGCAGAGTCCTCTCAGTAGACTTACCAATTTATGCCCACAGAATGTAAAATGGCTGACATGACATCAACTATGCCCTCTATATATGAGCCTTTACACAGGACACCCATCTATTCATCCCTATTGAGGCTCACTTAGATATGAGGTCCCTCCTACAGTCCCTTTATATGGCATTCCTAGCCCTCCAACATCTCTGCACAGGAACCATGCGCACCCATGATAACTCCAATGCCATGTGTGCCTTCCTTATATCTGTCATGGAATCCATTGCAGTCTCCCTGGAAAACTCCCTTCTAAAGATGGCATACCAGATGAAATTCAGAGAGTTCCTCAATGGGCTCAACGAATATCTACAAAACCTCACAGTAAGCGAGACTGAGAACACCACCCTCATATCCTCCCCCACTGTGTCATTGGCACCCCTCACTTTTGATGAAATGATGATCGTCGAATGCCTAAAAACCTATTGGACTGGCACACAAGGATGAGTAGTCCTTCCACCCTCTCACCCTTGTTACAACAAAGCCTGTTTCCAGTGTCATCGTCTAGGACACATCCGGGTGAACTGCCCAGTCTACCAATGCCCCTTTTGCATGCTGTGGCGCTCTGGACACTTGTAGGAATGCTACTCGCTACAAAGGTTCACCATACTCCCCATTGACCACACCACCACCCATTCTCCACCACCATCGCCATCCACTTCTTCCCATGACTTCTCAAATCTACCGTCCATCCGCAGTTCCCCCATACATTGCACTCGTGGACAATGAGGTTGACCTCACACCTGACCTTGCTTCTCCACTATACATAACCCACCTCCATTAAGGTTTATCAATACCCCAGTGGTACACGACGACATTGTGGACTATGGTGACAACATCTATGACAATGTCGCCTATAGCAATATGACTGGCTCTCCTGTACACAAAACCGCAAGCTACAGTTGGGCATAGAAGATCCTCATGTGGCCACTCAATCCTAGTAAGGGGGTAATGTTACATTTTCTTCTCAACTACTTAACTATGCGCTACTATGTACTCTTTTCCTTTGTCTAACAAATGGAATGCTGACACATTCTTTTCACTCTCATGCCATCATCTGTGCTTCCCAGTTCTGCTTTTCTTTTCCATGCACAGCTTGGTTCCTCTTCGTCAGCATTCCTCTTACTTCATGATGCACATTTTATGCTATAGGATACTGATGTCTCAGGCAACTCTCACACCTGCCCTAGAGCATGGTCTGTGTGTGCAGACCTACCTATAAATACTTAGCATGCACCATCATGTACTTTAGCTTTTGTCTCCCCTATACCACCAAGTACACTGTAACCCAGCAATACTAGTTGCTGCACTCATACTCTCTCATCCCTGCATGCCCAAGCCCTAACCAAGCTAGGCAACCTCTGAAGGATAGCTACCCACTACATCCTTTATAACCATCATTCTAAGACTACGTATCTTAACCCACTGACTAAGCTTGTCATCAAGGGCTACATATTGTCCTGCCCAGATTAATACATAACAACTACTGCCTCTCATACTTCAGAGCAGAATGGCATTGCCAAGCAATGGAATTGTGCCATGATTGAATTAGCTTGGGCAATGATGATTGCTCAGCAATTACCCTTTGAACTATGGCCCAAAGCCATGCAACATGCTACCTATATTCATAACCAGGTGTTTACCCAAGTGATTACCAATATAACACCTTTCCAAAAATGGACAGGCCATAAGCCAGACATATCACACATTCAGGAATTTAAATGGGACGTTTGGATTCTCAATAAGGAGCTTAATCCCTTAAAGCTTGAACCTCAAGCCAATAACCATATATTTCTAGGCTATCTAAAGGGTTCAAAAGCCATCAAATACTATGACACACACAAGCAGACAATTAAGGTTTCATGTAACTATTGCTTCCTGCTTACCACACCTTCCCATAATGTTTCCCACACTCCACCGGGATGCTGGTCTGAGGGGGAGGAGCAAGAGAATCAAGATTCTAACACACACAGACCAATTTCCGATACTGCTCAGGATAGGCAAATAAAACAAAAGTGTGATAATATGGAATCAACTAATAGAAGGGTGCGATCTAAGACTAGTAACAAGACAAGTATTGAATCTGAGTTACCTAATTTGGAATCGATACCTGATGACAATGATGATGATCCAGAGATCGAAAAGCCAGAAATAACATTAGCAGAGAGAGCATACATTGTGTTCAGCAATAGTAACATGGGGAACAAGGACCCAAAAACACTCAAAGAAGTGAAGGCTTCCCCTGAATGGCCTGAGTGGGAGAAGGCCATAAAGACTGAACTCGAGACACTAGATAAGATGGGTACCTGGATGTTATCTGATGCACCCAAAAATAGAAATCCCATATCAAACAAATGGGTATTTGTGCACAAATACAATAAAGATGGCAAACTACAAAAATACAAAGCCAGACTAGTAGCTAGGGGATTCTCACAAATCCCAGGGATAGACTACAATGAAACATTCTCACTAGTAGTCAGACTTGAAACTATTTGAGCAATTTTGGCATTAGCTGTAAGCGAAAATCTAGAGATCCAACAAATGGACATGAAAGGCATGTATCTGAATGGAGATCTAAAAGAGGAAATATATATGACACA
>JBBPJS010000721.1:0-14351 GCA_038088835.1 Singerocomus rubriflavus | reverse complement strand
ATATCGTGCTCTACGCTGCAACGCACGTATTCTTACTCTGAATCTTTTCCCCATCTCTAACCCCGGCCCACCAGCTCAACCAGAGAGACACAATGCATGTAACAAGTGTCTAACAAGTGTCACTTGTAAAATCCCTACGTAACACGCCTTGCCATCGGAACACTGATGTTCCGACAGTAAGTCGCGTCATATCAAGCCAATCGAGGATCAAACACGTATCCTCGATGCGGGGAGTGCGCCCCGCGTCGCTGGTACATGGGTGTCTAGGTTGTAACCAAACATGAGGGAGAAATGGTTACCTCCGATAAGGGGCGAGAAAGAGGCGTAGCCCCAGTTCTCAGTGAAGTGAGCTAGCATATGGAACGTGAGCCGATGCGCACCAAGTTATTACATACGGCTCTTTGTTTGGAAGCTGCCCGACAATCGTGATCGAATGGTTTGGGCTGGGTAGGTTCACCTTTCTGTATGCAAGCCCTAGTAAGAGGGTCCCCATCCATATTGTCTCTATAGTGGAGATAGTAATTGCGATCGCTTGGGAGATGATGAAAAGAGATGAAACAATGCAGAGACAGCAGGCGCATGGAGAATGAAGACAATTATAAGCGAAATCCACAATTAAGCCTAGGGTATTGGTGGTTAGGGTCAGAAAAGTAAGAAAGGTAAATATGTCCCGCAAAGTTTCCTATGCTCATAATAGACACTGCGCAGCTTGCCACTTGGAGGCTTCGACATCGTCATAGACTGCATGTGTTTTAGCGTAGAGCGCTTGCGCAATCGAACCATTGTTGTTTACATCTGGAAGGAGAACGAGTTAGAGCAACTTCGAAGAAGCTAGACACACTGGTGGGGTGAGACTTGTCCGACATGACTGATATCAAGTCCTTTGTAAACGTTTCTCATTCTAGGTGTGCAAACCGACTTGCCAGTGGAGACGCCTTGGGCCTGGTTGGCGCAATATGGCACTGTCCTTGCGGACGACTTGTCAAAATGTCGAACAAAGACTCGCCAGTGCACCAACTGCATCACCTACTCAAAAGGTGCTCTGCATACACGCTGACTTTGATGATTTTTCCAAGGCGGAATCCAACGGACGATGGATGTCGTCCAAGAGGTGACTGGCCCCCTAAACGTACACTTTGATCTAAAGCTTGACGCGGTTGAACTCACTGGCGCATGTGTGCAGTATCTCATATCGTCAGTCCAGGAATATTGATGTCTTTCATCAGTTCTCGCTCTTGCTCAAACTCTCGATCACTCATAAAGTTATGGTGTATTCAAAACCTTTCCGTATCCTGGGGACTTCTGACCGCTGTTCAAAGGTGACATTCGATTTCTCTATTCGTCTCACCCTCTCCAAGCTCCTGCCGACGTCTCGCGTAGTGCTTGCCTTGGACATGCCACCATCACTTTGCTATCTAAGGTTTGGATGGCGGGAACGAAGGCGGCTTCCGACACCCCACAAGTCACGAAGCACATGACGAAAATCGTCAACGCCTTGTCTTGTCTGGTTTCAAGTCGACACGACTCACCGGATAATATGGAGGTGGACTTGGTTCCCACCAATTTGCGGTGTTATCACCCAGGTATTCTTCCTTTGCGTGTGCTTGTGGTGGTAGAGCCAGGCCCGTGTTGTCTTGACTCTGCCTTGAAGACATGCCCTGGCGTACTTCGATATCTCCGATACGGGGTCTCCTGGCCGCTATAGAGCGGTAGCAGATGGTACAACAACAACTCAACACCATCAAGCCCACTATACCGGCTGTAGGAACCATGAGCAACTGAAGCAACCCCCGTGAAAGTGCAGGCGAAAGGGGGAGCGCACCGATTGCGATACTAAAGTATTTAAAGTCGGAAGGGGTTCCGGTGGGTTGGTTTATAGGCTGCACTTGGGCATACGCACTCCGTGGGGTCACGGTGAGGAGGAGGACGAGTACGGTTAAGAAGACAGGAGTAGGGATGCCTACAGACGGACCCGAAAAGTGGTGCATGTTGGTGGTGGTTGGTGTCATGGTAGTCTGACCCCCTATTTACCCCTCTTTCTGTGCACGTTTATCAATTCTTGTCATCACATCCGTCGAGCCCTCCTATCACCAGGCTATGCAGTGTAAAAAGGGGGATTAGTTGAGTCTCGTCATCGGATTGTGGCTGACACCCGTTTGAATTGGTAGTTTTCTGCTTACGTGGACATTACATGTATGCCCCTATGGGTTCACTCGCGAGGATACACGACTTCCGATATGCTCGCGGATTCACCGAAGCATGTAGGTGGGAAGGTCTGCCTTCAGCTCATCCCTATTGATTCCTTGGCTCTCGCAGACGTTAATTCTCCACGTCGTTTTGACCGTAGACTCGAGTCGTCATTTTACACAATAGAGCTCTGCACGCGCAAGGACATGTAATCTGTTCATCATCATCGTATCCATACTCGAGCCGCTTCCGCCTATGGTATATCGCCACCTTTCGTGGTTCGAGTGGGAGGGTTCTGATAGAATCATGGGACTCACGGACAAACATGAATACAAGACTAATGGTGCGTACTGGTGCGTCAAACGATAGCTCAGAATAGCTATGCTTATCAGTGATGGCAAGCTGTCCGGAATTGACGACCATAAAACAATACTAAGAGTTCCGAGATAATATCTTGCCGTTTATTTTCCCGTCTATAGGATTCCACTGGGGCCATTTTGTTGGCATTTAACTTCGGTGCTCCAAATAATGTTCTCACTGACGCTTGTGTTCACCCCAGGCGTCACCTTCTTTGGTACTTCTGTCTGACCTGAATGTCCTTCTCGTGTCCCAGCTTGTTTCGAGCTACCCTGCTTTCGAAGCGTATTTCATGCCACTGGGATGTTGTTTTCAGAGCTGGCAGATCATTGCTTCAAATCTCCCTTAAGCCCAACAATCCAGGGCTCGCTCCGTTGTTGCGCGGCCTCGTCGGGTGCTCAGGTACGTGACTCTACGTTTTCTAGTCGCTCTGGGCACCAACAGTTGTCTCCTTCAACTAGCGACATCACATCGGATTCCAGCCATTTCCTCTGGACCTCTATTGGGCCCTTGGACCTCTCATTGGCCTCTACATCACCCGTGTCACCGCTCGACTGGTTCAGTGTCTCCATACATCCAGACGGTGCTGTGACTCGTCTACTAGACTTGCCACCACCTGATCATTGTCACCGTCCTCCGATGCCTCTACGTCATTGTTAGGACCATCCGTTCTACTGCGTAGCTCGGCCTGTAAGCTGGCACATATGTAGATCTTTCGCATAGCATAATGGCTACTTTGCATACCCTTCAGCATCCTGTGCTGTCCTTGACTGGGCTGCAGCACTCAGCGCTCGGCTTGGGATTTGAGCCGGCAATAGCCGAGCCTAAGCCGGGCTTTTGAGCCGAACCTTTGAGCCGAACCGGCTGTACATAAAATTAGGCCCGGGGGTCTCAACATTGTGGAGCATGCGACACCAAGTTCCCGACTGCCCGAGTAGATATCACTCCACACCTCCCTGCGGTATATATGGTCAACGTTCTGAACGTGTGCAACTCAGTGTTCCATAATTACAAAGCAAATATCATACCAACGGGCAGATATATAACTCTGGGTGAAACTCAACCGACCTTCGTGCCCTCTGGTCTTCATCATCAGACATCGCTGCTTCTCTTATATTAGGCATGTCCTCCGATTTACAGTCTGCAATACAGCTCCTCCTGTTGAACAACTATACATCCAGTATGCTACTCGTATCTTCTATCAATGGTTGATCTTATGTCATCGTCAGTTGTTGTTATCGCCGCTGTCGTGTATGATTATCGTAAGTGGTGCCTGAATTCGTCCCCTAATCATGTTCATTCTCATGCGATACTACCATTCCAGTCCTCACTTTTTCGAAAGAGGTGTGTTAGTTCGCTCTCCAAGAGTCTCCGCATCATATTCCCCGGCTGACAACAATCAAAGATAGAGTATATTTGGGTAATGTCCAAGCAACGATATCCAGAAGACGCTTGATCCCTGATATCCTTACAGCACAGACCTTGGACATGGATATCCACGATCTTTGTATTGGTACGTCACACATCGGATTCCTCTTTGTGTATATTTGGAATTAACAATTACATAGGTCCGTTATGTCGGTCTTTTTTATGCCATGTAAGTATATTGTCACCGTGATGCATAGCAAATCACGCAGCTAACGATATCACTTCTGCCAAAGTATTAGTGGCCTCGGTAAGTTTAAAGTTAATTTGAGGCCAACCAAGCTCACTATATTCATTCTCAGATGGTAGTACCTTTATCCCTGGCCCACTCGCAGTCAGTGTCAGAAATTTCTACTCTGTACCATTCCTTCCTTTAATAATCAACTTCCGATAGGTGTATGCATCTGGATTCTAATTCTGAATATTGATTATCCTCATTAATTTGTTATAGGTGTAAGTAGATCAACTCAATACCCTACAGTGTACTGGAGTGACACAGATATTTTGCAGGTAGTGTCACGAATACGATACGTTCTTGGGCATTTCCAATAATTTATTATGCTGCAGACTGTGAGTAATGTCCACCTTGATCTCTCTCTAGCTCTGACTTCAATCACAGTTGTAATAATACTGCAGGTGTATGCAATGTGGTATAAATCTAAAAAGATCCTTTGTGTTCTACTGTGTATCTATATCCCACAGACACTTTTTACCTTTGTGTATACAGGCATTGACGATAGTCATATAATCTTCTCAGGTAAATTTCGGCTTGAATGGCATTCATCACCCCAATCTCAAACAGGTCTCTTCTGTCACAGTAACCCAGCTCCTTGATTTCTCGGTTTGCAGTGGATCTGGGCATAGTAACATTGCATCAAAGTGCCATACTTGGATTGTAATTATGCGGATTCTCCTCGGGTTTTTACTCTTAGTTCTTGCTGTCGCCCAAACTATCAGGCAGTCAGTTGAGATGTACAAAGCAACAAAGCAGTGGCAGCCTAATCAGTACATGCAACTACTTGTGAAGGATGGGACTATTTACTTTATTGTGTAGGTTTCTATTCTCCCTTCTGATTCGCGTTGCTTCTGTTCACCATAATACCATCCTCCATATTTTCCTACTCGTGAATATTTGCAGGTCACTAACTATTTGGATGTTTTCTCTTCATCTTCTAGAATCACATTTTTCAACATTTATAATCTGATCTACTACCTGCCCATAGTAAACAACATACTTTCGGGCTTCCTGAACATATTTTTTTACTTGAGCATGATCCCTATGGTCCCTCGGTTCATCATCAGCATACGAGAGCTGCATGACCGTGACCCCCGTCGTCACTGGCAGGGGGTCGATACCGGATTCGGTATGGGCTCGCAAGAGAACGCTCTGATGTCTGTGATTGCATTCCCAGATCTCGCGGCCCCGGAGCAGGTTCAGGACAAATCACAAGGGGACACAAACGAATCAGAGGGGATTCGGCTTCAGAGGTCGGGGGAAGATATGTTTCAAGTGTGAGCGGCGGGGGGATCTGGGATGGGACTCGTGGATACCAGGACTTACGATTCGGAACGTTGGGACAGCGTCATGGACACTGGTTCAGAATATAAACTAGAAAAGATAGAGATAATCTTGGTCAGCGGATAGAGCAACTATGTAGAATTGATGGCCATACATTAGTCCCATTTTGGACTTTGGATACATGAATAGTGTCACTGGCTTGAATGGTCAAATCTTGGTCCAGTCCAAAAAGCCCATGCTGCATCCGTCGAGCACGAGGTTACTGTAAATAAAGTTACAAAACGATATACCTGTCGTCGTAGCTCTCGGTCAACTTGGGCTGGGTTCGAATGGCTGATGAGGTGTGCGCCACAAACAGTTGTCGACGACTAAAACTCGATTGTTGGACTCGACATCTCACTATCGTCTTGCATGCCACTCGTGACGACCAGCGCGCATTTGCTGAGACCGACCCTTTCGCGCTTACCTCTCAGACTGCGAAATGGATGCGCCGTCGCACCCCTCGCCCGCCACGCCCTTTCGCAACCTCCTCTACCCCGTGCTGCGCACGCACTAGGTCGGCGACCGCTAGATACACGCGGTTATGCTTCCCAGCAGCCTCCTGGTGGTATGGGTGGTGGTGGAGGCATCCCAAACTTGCTGTTCCAACAGCCTCGTCAAAAGGGGGAGACCTTGAAAGAATATGTACGTTTACAAGGCAAGAGCCACCTCTCTGCGTGCTGCTCACACGTTTTGGCAGAGTGTCGACCTCACGGAAATGGCGCGTAGCGGAAAGCTGGATCCTACTATCGGACGAGATGAAGGTGCGTGTCGAGTCTTCTTTTTGCATCACCCATCACACTCATATGTATGCATCGCAGAAATACGCAGGACGGTCCAGAGTGAGTTGCCTCGACGTCGCAACGTTATCTTCTCTTCCTTATCCTCCAAGTTTTGTCCCGGAGAACCAAGTCCAACCCGGTCGTACGTCACGGTATACTGTGTCACCCTATATCGTGTATTCTCACTCGGGTCCATTCTAATAGCTCATCGGACCTCCTGGGGTAGGAAAGACGGCCATTCTTGAAGGTCTTGCAAGTCGGATAGTGGCCAAGGAAGTACCAGAGGTGCGTCCACCGTGGTCTAGTATTGGTCCCCGTCATGCTCACTCGTATTCCAAGTCCCTACAAGACAAGAGGGTGCTGGCCTTGGACCTCGCTGCGGTTATGGCGGGATCTGGTATTAGGGGCCAGTTCGAAGAAAAGTTCAAGGCACTCATCCGAGACATCGAAGACGAGGTGAGCATCTCAATTGGATCCCTGCTCGAAGTGAATCATGGCACGTGTAGCTAGGCTGGTGGTATCATCTGTTTCATCGATGAAGTCCGTAAGTGTCATCTCTGAATGCGTCGTCCCTGTATTGACATGACATCCGAATGGACGCTAGACACGTTGTTCAATCTCGGCAAGGCAGAAGGCAGCATAGATGCAGGGCAAATGATCAAACCTGCCCTTGCGCGTGGTTTACAACTCGTCGGGGCTACCACACGTGAGTTGACACCGCGTCTCGCTCGTTTATTCTCTGGACACTCTGCGCAGCTGACGAGTACAGGAAAACGATCGGAAAGGATGCAGCTCTCGAACGAAGGTTCCAACCTGTACAGATTCAAGAACCAACGGTAGAGGCTACGATCTCGATCCTCCGTGGGTTGAAGCCCAGATATGAGGTTCACCACGGTGTCGAAATTGCAGATAGCGCACTGGTGACTGGTATGTCTTGATTTGGTTCTACATATCCTCTTTACCTACGATTTCCTTTCAGCGGCGGTGTATGGTGCGCGATACATATCGGATCGGTACCTTCCTGACAAGGCAATCGACCTTGTGGATGAGGCTGCGTCTGCCTTGCGGCTTGCCCAAGAGTCCAAGCCTGACGAACTTGAAGCACTCGACCGGGAGATTGTGACACTACAGATCGAGCTTGAGAGTCTCAAGAACGAAACGGATGTCTTCAGCGTCGAACGGCGGACGAAGCTTGACGGTGATCTTTGCAAAAAACGGGAGGTGGCACAGGAGTTGACTACAATATGGCAAAATGGCATGGCATTTCGACATGTCGTGTTTCGCTGATGCTGATGTAAGGAAACCTCGCAGAGCGCGCTCGACTTGACCGTATCAAGGACCTCAAGAAGCGCCTTGAAGATGCGAAACACGAGCTCGAAGTCGCGCAGAGGCAGGGCCAGTATGAAAGAGCCTCTCAACTTCGGTTTGGTATCATTCCGGATCTAGAGCACCAACTTCCCGAAGATGGTGACATGAGGGAAGACAATGCGGACAGCCCCCTTGCAATGCTCCACGATAGAGTGACAAGTAATGATATATCACGCGTCATTGCCAAAGCCACTGGGATCCCTGTCCAAAACCTGCTCCGGGGAGAACGTGAAAAGCTGGTTCATGTCAGTCATTTCTTTTGTGCAATCGTCCACTTGGTAATGCATGATGGGACCTAGATGGAAGATGCGGTTAGACAACGTGTGGTTGGACAAGATCATGTCGTGTCAGCTATCAGCGATGCTGTTCGAATCTCGCGAGCTGGTCTACAGGCACCCAATCGACCGGTGGCTTCATTCTTATTCCTTGGACCCACGGGTGTTGGCAAGGTTCGTCTTCATCTGTTGAAGTTCTTGTTGAATATGCTCCGGACCGACGTTGCAGACTGAACTTTCAAAAGCTCTTGCAGCGTTTTTGTTCAATGACGAACAACGTGGACTGTAGGTCTATTTTTCCGACGGTGCACATCCGTTTGATATTTACGTCTTGTAAGGATTAATATCAATATGTCAGAGGTAGGCTTTGCGTTGGATGCAATGTACCACCTGAAGCATTCACTGTGCAGTATCATGACCGACACACTATATCACGTCTAATTGGAGCTGCTCCTGGATATGTTGGATTTGAGGAGGGTGGTAGGTGACTTGCGCTTCCGTCATGATCCGTCTGGGCCGAGCCTGATCAATCTGCAGGACAACTGACAGAAGCTGTTCGTAGGAAGCCCTACGGTACGTTTACTGTGCTTCGAATTCTCCGGGGTCGGTCGACGTGACGATCATGGGAATCCAGCTGTGATCCTTTTGGACGAACTTGAAAAGGCACACAAGGTTTGCATTCCTGGTATCCCACCGATGGGTTGTTTACTAGCCATGATTGGCAGGATGTGGCGATGATCCTTCTCCAGATCCTGGACGAAGGCAGTCTTACTGATAGTCAGGGTCGCAAGGTGGACTTTAGGGTCTGTCACTCGTTAACCCATCTCATCCATATGTTGCTCATAAGAAACGACGATGATGCACCAGAATACGATCGTATGTCTGACAAGCAATCTCGGTAGCGATATCCTTGCGAATCCTTCCTCTTGCGATGCCAATGGCATCGTCACAGAAGATGCCAAGACCGAAGTGATGGAGCGGACATCAGACTTCTTCCCGCCTGAGTTGCTGAACCGCCTCGATGCGATGCTCGTGTTTAACAAGCTCTCGCGAAGCGCCATCTTGGATGTTGTCGCTCTACGATTGAACGATGTTGCGGAGCGATTGAAGGATAGACGGATCACGCTTGATGTGGACGAGGCTGCTCGAGGGTGGCTAGTGAAGAAGGGGTATTCGGAGGTGTACGGTGCACGTGCGATTGCGCGGGTGGTGCGCACGCAAGTGTTGTTTCCCCTTGCCCAAAAGCTGTTGCGGGGCAGTATACGGTACGTGTGCCTCGGCGTGATGCTTGGCGACTGACGGGTTGGTCTGAACACGATTGACAGTGACGGTGATACCGTGCATGTCGGCGTCATGGCTGGTGGAGAGGCATTGGCCATTCAGGACAACCATCCTGCGGACTCGGAGGTGGATATGGCTGCTGTTTGAAGGTGCTGGATAGTCTTGTGGATGTATTAATTTCTTGTCGGCGCGGATGCAATCAAGCCATGATTTCCATTCTGCGTCTGTTGCGTTCTGTCGCTGTTGTTGACCAGGCCTCTTCGTTGACCTCCACTTTGGATGGGAATGAGGACGAGTGGACCTCTAGGCGCCCATATTCCTACTTTTGGTTGCGGGCGTTCAGTACGAACCATAACGCAACCCTCGTCTTCCAGTCTGCTTGCCCAGATGGGCTCCATACGCTCTGCATTGGCGCTTGCCCCGCTTTTTTTGGCTTTGCCGCTTTATACGTTGTACCAGCAATTCAGTGAGTCTCTTATTCAACGCCCCCTCGCCGTGTGTATTCCACAATCGAACAATGTGCTCATGTGCCTCATTCTCGACCAGCGTTACCTACGCCCAATCTCCACCCGTAAGCTCTACGTCGACCCTGTCCTACGAGCATGTCATCCCGCTCATTCATATGACCCCTGCTACTCCTCTAGATATGACCTACACACGGGCGTACCTCACCCGTCCGAAGCCATCATTTTATCGTACGCCAAATACCTTTCGGAAGATATTGGATATCGCACGCCCGGTACTCGGGAACACGCAGAGGCGGACGCATGGATGGTTCGCAAGGCAGAGGAAATCAAACAGCTGTGCGAAGACGTCGTGAAGACGGAAAAGGGCCGCAAGCTCGAGTGCGAGGTGTGGAGGCAAGAAGGAAGTGGAAGTCATCGGTGCGTCTGAGAGCGACCATCCCGCCGTGTATGTTCTTGACGCCTGGTCGTGTGTGCGTTTCTCTTTGCCAAGGTTTGACATGATGAACACGCGGTTGTATAAAACCTATGTCAACCTGTCGAACATCATCGTCCGTATATCAGACGGTACTGAGCGCGGCAAGGCGTCTGCTGTACTCATCAATTCACATCTCGATAGTACGCTTCCCAGTCCGGGCGCCGCGGATGACGGCCTCGCCGTAGGTGTGATGCTCGAATGTGCAAGAGTCTTGGTGGAAACAAGGGGATGGGAGCCAACCTACGCGGTCATATTTCGTGCGTGCTCGGAGCAGTCCTTGCTGGCCTCACCCAGAGATATATGGTACGATAGTGTTCAATAACGCAGAAGAGTCTCTGCAAGACGGCTCCCATCTGTTCTCGACGCAACACCCCATTGCTCCCACGTCAGTCTCGCTTGGTGTGCTTCTTTTCTGGGCGCGTTTTCTCATGCTGGTCTTTGTCTAGGGTGAGGGCAGTGGTAAACTTGGAAGGTGCTTGCAAACATGCTCTTTCACGCGAGCACGACATGATGCTGATTCGAATGCGTTAGCCGCCGGCACCACCGGCCGCGAACTGCTCTTTCAAGCGACATCGGAGGAAATGATTGAAGCGTATTCTCATGTACCCAGGTGCGTGCGTTCGTCGCGCCATGGACATGATCTATACTGAGTGACCTAGACCATTTGGCACAGTATATGCGAACGAAATTTTTAGCTCGGGAGTCCTGCTGTCTGAGTAAGTGGTATAGATCACGACGTCGAGCGTGTGCTGTCTAACGCGCGTGTTTGGACAGTACCGACTTTAGACAATTCGAATACTACCTGAATGTCACTGGATTAGACGTAAGTGGACAGGTTTTGCAGCAAACGTTCCCAGTTGACATTGGTGGCATAGATGGCTGTCGTCGGAAACAGCTACATGTACCACATGCGCGGGGTATGGCTCTTCGAGTGCTTCTTGTTGCTGACATCTCGACCGCGTTTCCCCAGGATCTGGTCGAAAACATACAACCTGGTGTCGCTCAGCACATGGCTGAAAACTCACTTGCACTCCTACGTTTCCTATCCTCTGAATCATCACCTATCCCGCGCCTTGAGCATGGTTTCGCCCGCCCACGGACTGTCTTCTTCACCAACCTTGGTCTATTCATAGTATACTCATTTACGACCGCAAAGATCATGTATGTGACGCTGTTCGCCGCCTCCTTCTATCTCGTTCGGACGACCAGAGTCAAGTGCGTATGGACGGCTTTGAGAGCGATGATTTTCGCTCTTGTCAGTGCTTTGGTCGGAGCAAACGGGGTTGCGTTTGTCATGGCCCATGTCCTCCACAAGGGTATGAGCTGGTTCAAGGGAGAATACTTTCCACTGGTGTTGTATGGCCCTGCAGCGATCGTTGGTACGTTGTCGGAGTTGCAACCTTGTCAGAGACGAACCTCCCTGACTTGGCGTTGTGCAGGGACGTTGATCAGCCAGTTGCCGTTCAGTAGGACTGATTCGAAGCAGACGCTAGAGAAGCCCTTGTTGGCAGCGTTATTGCTCCTCCAGTCTGGGATCGCCGCAGTTGCTCAGCTCTTCAATATCGGTTCCAGCGCCGTCCTCTTCCTTGGCGCGGCAGGCATGTTCGTCGCTCTCAGCGTTGACGCACTCTTGGCGCGACACCATCGAGTGTCGGCTGGGGAGCATACCTCCAACGGGAATGGTACGCTTCACGCGAACAAGAAACAAGTGCTCGATGATATGGCCCAGTCAGACGTGTCGCTTTGGACGTATGCTATCGCGATGCTTGTCCCGCTCACGACGGGCGTGCAGCTCTTGTCTGTGACGCTGGTGGTCTTCGTACCCTTGGTACGACTTTTCTTGCTCTCTCTCTTTCTCTCGTATGACACCCATTGATCGATGCATTGTCATTGTAGACGGGCCGTATGGGCGGGGACGCGCCCAGCGAGTTTATCATCGCGTCCATCGTCACCCTACTTGGCGCGTTCGCGATTCAATTTGGTGTTGCGTTTGTACACCGGTTTGGGCCTGCGACGCTTCGAAGGGCGTTGGTCTTCTCCATGCTGGTACTTGGAGCGGTCATGGCGTTCTTTTACAACCAGGCACCGTTTGATGCGACACATCAAAAGCGGCTGTTTGTGCTTCACCTGGAAGACGTAAGTAGGTCTTCTGAGCACCATCAACGCAGGACGCTACGACACCCCGAATTCTCTCCATCTCAGTGGAACGTTCATCCTTTTAATCCGCATATATTGCACGCGCGCGACCTTTACTGACAACTTACCACCGTATTTCCAGCTTGTTACCCAAGAACAGCATCTGCACATTGCGGCTGCTGATGGCGCTCCGGGATTTGATGAGCTCGTTCACGCTATTGCGGACAAATTTGGCAGGGACAGTGCCCCACCAAAGGCAGTCGTCATGAACGATTATAATAATGACTGGGATACGCTCTATCCATTCTCATCTGTGCGCACTTTGGCTCAGCCTGTTTCACCTTGGTTGCTAACCACCTTTTCGCTCTGAAACGGATCCGACTTGTGCAACCTAGTTCCTTTCTGCATTCAAGATTGACCTCCCGCCGGACCCAGTCCATGTCGCGCCTCCGCCTCCCGAGGAACGATTTCGCGTTACCGCGGTGAATGATACCATCGATGCGCTCGCAGGCACGAGGAAACTCACTCTCAAGATTGATCATCCCGGGATCATTTGGACGGGTGAGAGACGTACAGTCCGTTGCTGGCCCGGAAGCCGCTGATGTCGAGTTGCGCCGCGTAGTCATCGCTTTTGACGCCCACGTGCTCGAGTGGACGCTAGACAATAGTCCTCCGAATGAATTTGCACGCCATCATATCAAGGAAGCATCCTTTTATGGGACGGACACTTGGACAGTGTCGATGACGATCCGGCATCCGCCAGTAAAGGACAGGGGGAACAGTGCCACTACCACCAAGACGAAGGCGGAGGCGGGGCTCAAGGTCGATTTCGTCGGGATCCAAGAGAAGCGGATGTGGCCCGGCAAAAAGGCAGAGTTGGATGAAAGTCGAGCGATGACGCTTTTCAAGGAGTTGGATGCGTGGATCGACGAGGAGATGGGCGGGACTGTGGATGCGATGTTGATGGCAAGTGTGCGCGGTGAGACGGTGGTTTAATTTTATTTCCCTCTTCGTCTTCTCTTTTTATTATTTATGGTGGCACTTTGTTGTACGACATGTTTGGGGAACGAGCTTCACTACGGGTACGGTGAGTGATTCTACAAAGGTACACAGATTTGGGTTGGCTTCTCATGTGATACAGCTACCTTGTAGATGCAGCGACTAGACGAGATCAAGTGGTCTGCAGTCGATTCCCATTGTAAACATACCTGCACATGCAACTCATGCACCTTGGCGAGGCGAAAAAAAAAGTCGACGTTGAAAGTCGATATATCCGGATTGGGTGTATGACCGAGGCAGTGTGCGACTTGAGACTTCCTTCCTGCCACCTAAATTCCCCCCTGGTTGTCGAGTTCTTCAATGCAGCGGCGCTGGAGGAGGCGTTTGTTCACCTTGATCACCTCGTCGAATGTCTTTTCAGGAAAAGGGAGGCTGTTGGGTTGGTGATCATACCCGTGGCTGGTGATCGCGTCCTTTTTTTCTTCTGGGGACCATGTGGTGCATTTATTTTTCTCGGACAGGAATGGCGGCTGCAAGGTGCAGTTGTTGTTGTTCACGAGGCCAGGTTCATCTTGGATTTTGAGTGGGGAAGAAAGAGGACGCGAATGAATGAAAAAGAAATCAACGTGATTTGGGGGTTGGAGAACCGATAAGGGGGCTCGGTGGGAGATGTCTGTAATCGAGAGAAAGAGAAAACGAGGCGCAGACTGTTTCTGCAAAACCTGGGTACGTGTCACTCGAAGGGATGGATGTAAAATGAGGTCTACACGGCTGACTAGTGACGACATACTTGCTGTCAACGCCGCCGTCGACCCTCACGCTAAACGATAACGTGACATGCTTGGCTTTTGCACATGAGGTAAATATACCCCTGGCGTAAATGGAAGAAGACGAAAAGGCACTTGCCAACTTTGAAGACGGGCTAGCAGGACCGTGACTGGAAGTACATAGGTTCAATACTTGCCCCTTTCCCCCCCCCCCCACAGCCCGTGGAGTGGATCGCTAGTGGTTGCTACCATGCGCCCCATCGCCCTCCTTTGT
>JBBPJS010000720.1:0-14360 GCA_038088835.1 Singerocomus rubriflavus | reverse complement strand
GAAGAGAACCAGAGTGACTGAAAAATCAAGATATTGTGTGATGACAAAGAAGAGGTTGAGGGGCACTAGGCCACTGAGCATGATAAGCCATGATGGCATCCTTGGCATTGTCCAAATGTGCCACAGGTTCCCAAGTATGATCAGAGATGTCCCATCTCTTTCAATGGACCAAATAATGAAGCTTGCCATTTTGAAGACATGAGTCAACAATATGATCAACTTCATATTCCTCATTGCCCTCTTCCATAACATGAATTGCATCAGGACACAGAACCAGCTGGTTGGGTAGAGGTTTGATGTAGGGTTTGATTCAATTCACATTAACAGTAGGGTATATCTTTATATGTGAGGATAATTCCAGATGCACCACATTCAGCAATACCTCACAAATCCAATATGGACCCAACCATTTCTGTAATAGTTTAGGAGAAGGAAAAGGGAGTTTAAGATGCTCCATGGAGAGCCAGACTTTGTCTCCAACCAAAGGAACATAAATGATAGGAACATGAGGTTTTGAAGCCATACAATTACACACAGCAGTCAAGGCTTGTTTAACTTCCTTATGCAAGACAGCACATTCCCCCATGAATCCCAGCAAATTATCTGCAAATTCAAGATGAGGTACATAGTTACATGAAATGGCAAAAGAGGTTTTGCCAGTTGCAGAAGAAACAGAGTTGTTGTGATGGAACTGGGCCATTGTAATCCAGTCAGGCCAATCTGTCTGCTTCTTTGCAATAAATTTGTGCAAATAGGCAATCAATTCCTGATTGATGCATTCTGTTTGACCATCCATTTGTGAATGATAGGCAGTAGAAATTTTCTGGGAAATATGGAGAAGTATACAAAGAGAGGTGGTAAAGTCAGAAATGAATTGAGTACCATAGTCAGACACAATGGTTGCTGGTAGACCATGGATACACCACACAAAATTGCAGAAAAGAATAGCCAGATCCTTTGAGGAAATATTTTTAGCACAGGGAAGGAAGATCACTTCTTTAGAGAAGCAATCCATAATGACACAAACAGAGTCCTTCCCTTTAATGGAAGGGAAACTGGAGATGAAGTCAATAGATATATCCTGCCAGGGAGTTTGTGTGATAGGAAAAGGTAGTGGAGCCACCCCTGAAACATATTGTTTTCCTTTAGTCATAGCACATACTTGATATGAAGCCAAATATGTTTTTACATTCTTGGTGATACCTGGCCAATTGAAAGACCTAGAAATTAGATGAAGTGTGTAAGCTTTCCCTGCATGCCCAGCTAAAGGGGAATTGTTATGTATTGCCTTGGGCAAGACAATATGTAGCCCTTGAGACAAAGCAGGATGATGAGTAATATGACTAGGGATTCGAGAGATGTAGCACTATGCTATCCCTCAAAGGGTTCTGCCTAGTTGTTGATACTGAGGCATGCAGGGGATGAGTGATGAAGGAGCAGCAACTGATATTGCTGAGGGATATCAAGTACAATGTAGTATAAGGGAGACAAAAGCTAGGTTGTAACTAGTGCAGCTAGTGGTATATATATGAGGGCTTAGGGTGCATAGACCACTACTAAGGGCAGGCATGGGATCAGCCCAAGTGAGTGGTAACCTATGACTTATATCATATCATAAGAAGGATGAATAAGACAGATCATGTGGTGCACAGAAGGGAAGAGCAGAAGTTGAAGCACCAACTATGATTGGATGATAAGACATGCTGGGAAAGGGCAACTGTATGGTGTATGGAGGGGAAGAGCAGAAAGGGAAGCACCAGCAGTGAAGGGTAGAGGGCAAGACCAGCATGTGAGCAAGAAGAGAGAAGAATGGTATACATAGTGATTCCTAATAGATGCAGTAGTGTCTACTAGCTTAGTGTCCAAGGTGAAGAAAGGGAAAAATATAACAGTACCCCCCTTGTAGGATATGAGTGACCCTATGATGTAAATTTCAAGCCCAACTGTAGCTTGCAGACTTGTACACTGGTGACCCTGTCATGTTCCCATAGGCTACATCATCATAGATGTTGTCCCCATAGTCTATGGTGTCATCCCTCACTGCTGGAGTATCTATAAACCTTGATAGGGGAGGGTTTTGCATGGTTGGGAAGTTTGGGCAAGAATGGGGTCAATCACACTGTCAGGTGGTTCTACAGACAGGAGAGCTATGGATGGATGGGAGGTTGGAGGAGTTATGGGAAGATGTGGATGGTGAGGAAGGGGGTGAGTGAGTAGTGATGCAGTCTATGGGGAGGATAGTGGACCAATGGAGCGAACATCATTCTTGCAAGTGTCCTGGCCTTCACAGCATACAGAAGGGGCATTGATAGATAGGGCAATTCACCTGTATGTGCCCAAGGTGGTGACATTGGAAACATGCTTCATTGTATTGTGGGTGAGAAGGCAGCAGAACAACTCATTCTTGCACTCCAGTCCAATAGGTCTTGAGTTGTTTGACTATCATTATTTCATCAAATATAAGTGGCGCAGAGGATGTGGATGGGGTGTCAATAAGGGTGGTGGCCTCTGTCTTGCTGCTGACCAGGTTGTGGAGGTATTTGTCTAACCCATCAAGAAACTCCCTGAACTCCATTTGATAGGCCATTTCCAGGAGAGAGTTCTCCAGAGACATGGCAACTGACCCCATGACTGAGATGAGGAAGGTGCATATTGCATTGGAGTTGTCATAGGTGTGGGTGGTGCTGGTGCGGAGTCACTGGAGGGCAAGAAAGGTGGTGTACAGTGATTGCAATGGAGACCCCATATCTAGATAGGCCTCAATGGATATAGAGAGGCATGCATCCTGCATGAAGGTGCAGATGCAGAAGGCATAGTTTACATCATGTCGACCATTGCATATCCTGTGGGTATAAATTGATAAGTCTACTGAGAGGATTTCGCGTCACAGAAAAGAGTTAGAAGCATAATTAGAAGCAAAGTCTGTTATCTCCTCATGAGAGGGGACGCTGGACATAGATGAAGTGTCCTCTGGAGCAGGAATATATAGTGGTGGCGAATCAGCATCCTCTCTAGATTAGGAAAGCTTTTAAAGTGGTTGAACGATCAGGGTTGAGACATCGAAGCCATTAATTGTGATCTTGGGGATGGTGGAGGTGGTGGACATGAATGTGAGTTTGCAGGCAAGGGTGTAGAAGGTAATGGTGGTCTTTCTCTGGAAGTAGGGTTAGAAACAGTGTCAGTTTTTATAATCTAGGAGAAGTTCTTGAGCATGAGAGAGATCCCTTTCTGGGACTCATAAGTCTTCTTCAGAAGAGTACCCCTTTCATCAGATCAGGAAGGAGCAGGAGGACAGAGCTCTACAATGCTATATTATCTTTTCTATTTCAAATTTTTCATCTCCATCTATTAGGTCAGGAGGTGGCAGGAGAGATACTTTTCTATCAGTTCTAAATGGGGAGAGAAGGGAGGCATGGAAGACCAGGTGTATTTTCCAGGTCTTTGGTAATCAGAGTTTGAATACTATGGAGGAGATTACTTTGGTGATAATAAAGGGGCCCTCTCTCTTTTGAGCAAACTTGGGGTTTGTGACATTTCACCTCAAGTTGGTGGCCTCTAGCCACACTTTCTCCCCCTTGTGAAAGGGGCAATAGCCAGTTTTTTGGCATGCTTGCATTTTTATTCTTGCAAGGTCATGGGCAGCCAGTGCTTTGTTTTTTGCTTCAATGAGTTGTTTGACTTGAAGTTCTGCTGAAGGGCTATTGAAGGTTAGCATGATTTCGAGGAGAGGTTTGGGCTTATATCCCATAAGTAAGAAGAATGGGGATTTGCCCGTTATGGAGTGTGGCCTGTGGTTGTGGGTGAACTTGGTGTGTGTGATCAGTTCAGCCCAGCTAGATGGGTGGTTTCTGCAGTATATGCAGAGGTACATTTTTATCTCTTGGTTTACTCTTTCTGTTTGGCTGTCTATCTGGGGGTGGTAAGTGGTGGAGAGCACAAGATTATATTTGAGAAGTTTTCTGAGTGCTTTTGTGAAGTTGGAGGCAAATTGAGGGCCTTGGTCAGAGATTATTTTGTTATAGAGTCCAAATCTCTTGTATACAGACTTGAAGAATAGTGTGGTGATCTGTGCTGCTGAGGCAGTTTTGTTAGTAGGGCATAGAATTACTGTTATGACATCATACACATTACTTGTACTTTGTATTAGCAAGTGCATGCACGACTACTTTCAGCATACTTTATGTTAGCATTGGGTATGACTCTTCATGATCACATGACCTTTGGGTCACATGACTTCCCTTTCCCTGATTACATGACCACTCCATCCCTTCACACCTTCATGCCTTCACTCATTACATGTATCACATCTTCACCCTCTTCACTTCTTCATAACTCTCACGACATCACACCAATCATCTTAAATTTCTCCACATTCTCAAGGTGTCCTCATCTTTCTAATATCTGCCCTTACCTTCCAATCAGTATGATCACTCATCTAGATTGTGATCTAGATCATGACCCTATAGGATCTTGATGATCTCTGCCACAATCACCTTTTTGATCTTTCACATCTTGTGATTGATCTTCCATTCTACTAGTAAGCACTGTATTCATATCCACTCTTCATTTTCCCACTCCATATGAATACCTAATGTTTTCCTCATGAACTCTTACCTTTATCTTATTGTCCAATAGCCTTAATACTGTATACCCTAGACCACAGGTCACAGCTTGGTCTGTGCACCTTCCTGTACTGTATATAAGGGGTTGTGCAAGGGCTGTTGTCCCCCAGCCAAATCCACTTGTTCACCTCTCCCACTCTGCCTTTCCTGGTGGCCTGGTAATGTTTAAGGAACAGCAAGTAATAGAGTAGCTATTTGCCTGCCTGGTCTTTGGACTGCCCAGAAGTAAGGCATTGCTCAGATGTGGTCTCATCTCCCCTCCACTTTCCTTTATTTATAACTGTGTGGTCATGCTAACTCAGGACTCAGTCAAGACAGAACCTAGTCAAGACAACCTGGAAGACTATCTTTGTGGAAAACCTCATATGACTCAAGATGTTACTGCAACTGTCAAGACAATATTATACCTGCAGGCATCATAGGCATATGCTGCCACTTGCCCTTATCATATTAATTAGTTATCTATTAGTGTTTCTACTTGGCTGCGGCCTTGTAAAAGATCTCATTGGGAATACTGTGTGTTGACCCTGAGATGAGGTGGCATCCCTGACCAGCTTTTAAGGTTGGCAACCTGAAGATAGCCACGTGATTACCCAAGACCCAGACTTCTTGCCTCAAGGGTCATCCATGATTATGCTACACTTATAGGATATAGTATTAGGAGGAAGCGTGCATGGTGTGATAGTCTCTTGTAGTACTGGCAATGCAATAGTTTGCCAAGGAGTGTGAAGATCATCCTCTCCTTATCCCTGATTCCCTTCTCACTATTCTAGCATTCTCCCTTCTGGATGTTCTCCAGGATTCAGTTGTTGATGCCAGATTGCCCGACGGGTTGTGGTGATAGAAAATAGGCAGGGTTGTGTATAGTGTTTCTCTGGTCACTCAACAATTACCCCCTTTGTAAGCCCATAGTCAATCACAACCATGAGAGCATTGAAGCCGCAGGATATTAGAAGGTCAGTGATGAGATTGCAACTGATCTGCTAAAAGGGACAGAGGGAGGATAAGGGGATCAGACAGGGGGGTGGTGTGGTGGGGTGAGTGTTTGCCTTATTTGCTTGGCACAATACACAATAGTGAACATATGAATGGATGAAGGCAGTGAGTCCCAGCCACCAGTAGTGCTGGGTGACCAGGGAAAGGGTCTTGTGGTAACCAGGGTGGCCTGCAGATTCATGGTCATGACAGACCTCAAGCACATGGGTGTGGAGGTTGGGAGGTATGAATATGCAGTGGTTGTATGTAGATAGGCCATCCATGGTTTGAAAGGCCACAAGG
Source organism: Singerocomus rubriflavus (assembly GCA_038088835.1). Lineage (NCBI taxonomy): Eukaryota > Fungi > Basidiomycota > Agaricomycetes > Boletales > Boletaceae > Singerocomus > Singerocomus rubriflavus. Next base: position 8,460 of record JBBPJS010000720.1, on the reverse strand, counting down.
TGGGGGCAGAGAGTGGAGGGTGTGGAGGGGTTGAGCTGCTGCAGGAGGTCAAGTGCAAAGAGGTTATGCCAGGTGGCGTCCTTAATTAGTGGAGTGAGGAAGGTATCAATGAGATTAATGAAAAGGTGTTGCAGGAGTAGGGTGATATGGTTGTTGTCATTGGAGGTGGACCCATAGTCACTCCACTGCAATAAGGCATCAGGGGTGGCGAGTTGGGAGCCAGGAACATGCTACAGTTGGATGTTGAAGTCCACCAGGTTGAGGAGCCAGCAGGCTTGTTGTCAATTGAGCTTTTAAGCCTTCCTGAAGTACATTATATTTTTGTGATCTGTGAGCACTGTGATGGGGTGTCCGGTACCTTGGATATAATGATACCATGCCTTAAGGGCTTGGATTATAGTGAGGAGTTCCCTGTCATAGATGTTATAGTTTCATTCTGTGAGGGAGAAGGACTGTGAAATGAAGGAGCAGGAGTAAAGCTGTCTGTTGTCTCCTTGTTGCATAAGTACCTCTCCAGAGGCTATGAGTAAGGCATTTGTGATGATGATGAATGGTTTGGATGTGTTGGGTAGCATAAGGACCAGTTTGGACAGGAAAAGCTGTTTCAAGGCATGAAACATAGTGTTGCAGGTCATGGACCAGTTCCATGGGGAGATTTTCTTGGTTAGGTCAATTAGGGGGTAGACAAGGTTGGAATAGTTTGGGATAAACTTCCAATAAAAGTTGGTGAAGCCTAAGAAGAGGCGAACATCCTTTACTGTGGTCAGAGTTGGCCATTTGCTGATCCTGTCAAGCTTTATGGGGTCCATACTGATGATTCTGAGTCATATTACCATTCCAAGATAATCTACCTCTGTTTTGTTAAAGTTGCATTTCTCCAGCTTCAAATGGAGGTTGAGCTTCCTCATGTGCTCTAGAACTTGGTGGGTTCATTCATCGTGGGTTTTCTGATCTGGTGAGAAAATGAGTAAGTCATTGTTACAAATTGTGTATAATACTTGGTACAATGACTACACATATGCATTGCATGAGTACTCAATCATGACTTTCCCTGATCATGTGACTTCCCTTGTTCCCTTCACATCATCACGCCTTCACCCTTCATGTTGATCACAATCACAGTTATCACTTCTTCACACCTCTTATGACATCCCCAATCACTCTTTCATCCAATTATCTCCCCTTTTTAATTTCTGCTCTTACCTCCCAATTGGTATGATCACTCATCGGGATCTCACATCTCAATCATAACCCTGCAAGATCCTAGATGAATCTCTGCCATGATCCCCCTCCTTGATCTTTCACATCTTGTGATCAATCTTCCCTTTACATTAAATCTTGCAATCTTATCTCTGCTTCTTTCATTCTATTAGATGAGTTGCCTAACCTTTACCTCATGGAAATTACCCTTTACCCTATAGCCAATAGCATTAGTAGCATATACCCTAGACCCACAACACAGCTTGGTCTGTGCTTGTTTCTGTAATATATATAAGGGGTTATAAGTACAGGCTATTCCCCCAGCCTAATCCACTTATTACCTTGCATCCTACCCTGCCTATCAAAGTGGCCTAGTAACTAAGTACAAGTAAAGAATGTTATTCACCTAGCCCTCTTCAGTGAGCCCTAGAAGTGAGACATCTGGAGATAAAACCACTCCTCCTCCCTCTTCCCTCTCATCATACCATTGACAGTCCCTCACAGTACCAAACCACCAACTAAGGCTAGTGAGCCAACTCATACCTTAGCTAGTTCAAGTCACAAAACCAATGCAAGTATGGAATCCATTTGTTGTACCAAGAACTGAACCTCAAAACTACTAAAGATCACATGACATACTTCTCATTGTTTAGAGTACTAATGTTATACCTGCAACCTCGAGAGGCTATCATTGCCGTGCAGGTCTTATCATATTAAATCCTCATTTACAGATAAGTTAAGCCATGAGTAGCATCACATCTCTTGTTGGAACATATGTGGAGATATTCAAACATACTCCCATATTTACAGTGGCACTGCCTTTGCTTTCAAAGATGACAACCTGGAGAACAGTCACGCGATTACCCAAGGCTTGGAACCCTCACCTCAAGAGCTGAACATGATTATACTACATATGTTAGGTTGTAGTGTTAGAAGGAAGATAGAACCACAGTGCAATAGTTTGTTGGTTATCAAGAACTTGCAAGAGTAGTCCTGGTGTTCACTTATAAAGATAGCTCACCTCAGTCCTCCCCTCGTAACCAAATCCCCTTTCCCTGCTATTTAGCACTCTTTACTTCCAGACAATATCTTTAGAACTCATTGTATCATCCCCTGATTGTCTGCTGAGTTGGTTAGATTTGTGGTTGGGTAGACAGAACTCTTTGGTTCTGCAACAGTCATCCATATATATGACCAACCATCCTTTGGTGATTAGATCTGCAAAAAAGTCATTCATAAACCATTGGAATGTGGCAGGAGAGTTGGACAATCTGAAGAACATGATCATGGGTTTGTAAAGGCCCTTGTGTGTGATGAAGGCCACCTTTCACTAGTGGCCCTCTTTGATGTGGATGTTGTTATACCCCCAATGGATGTTAAACTTGGTGAACAGCTTGGTGTCCTTCAATTTGTCGATCAGATCAGAGATGAGTGGTAGTGGGTAGATATTACAGACAGTGTGCTTGTTTAGGTATCTGTAATCCTGACAAGGGCATAGCTTTCCATTCTTCTTCTTGACGAAGAAGAATGGAAATGCTTGAGGTGATTTAGATGGTCAAATCTTTCTGGATTTAAGATGTTCCTCTAGAAACTTCTCAGTGGCGACCTTTTCCTCTAGGTTGAGTGGATAAAGCTTGCCAATCTTTGGGTGGAAGTTGTCTTGAAGGTTTATCTTGTGGTCATAGGCCATTGATGGGGATAACTAGGTGGAGGTGGGCTCATCAAAGACATCTTGATAGTCCCAATAAGTGTTAGGTAGGGATATTGTGGGTTTGTTTTTGAGGGCTTCTATGGCAAGGTTGGTTGAGGTGGTTTGGATTAGAAATCGTTGTCTGTTTTTGACAATCCTTCCAATAGCATTGACTTTTTTTTAGACTTGGTGTTTTACTTCATCTTCCAAAAAGTGGCAGCAAAGATAATTGAACAGATGTGGAGTTTCATCCTTCGTGACATTTATGTTTCTAGAGAGGGGGTGATTTTGGGTGTGTTGTTTGTAGTACATAGGGGCTTGGTTGGTGGCAACGGGGATTTTAACCACCTTGGTTTTCCAATTGATTCAGAGGTTTACGTCCTGCAGCCAGGGGTTTTCGAGGATGATATTATTTCCTTCACAATGGATGATAATGAACTTAACCAGTCAAAGGAGTCCTGTTGCAGATCTGAAGAGATATGCTACTTTGCCAACTAACCCAACCAACCTGGCAGATGATCAGAGATGAATGATGAATCCTATAAGATACAATGTCTGGATAGAAGGAGTGCTGGATAGCAGGAAGGGGAAATGGAATAAGAAAAGGACTGAGTCAGGACATTTTCAGATATGAACTTCAGGACTACTCTTGCAAGTCTTTGATAACACTAGTACTCATGCAACTAGATTCTGGCTTCCTCCTAATACTAATACCCTATGGTACTAGCATAATCATATATGAGCCTTGGGGTGAGGGTTCCAGCTCTTGGGTAATCACATGGCTGATTCTAGATTGCCATCCTTAAGAATGAAGCATTGTTACCATAGATATGTGGGTCTATATGAATACCCCAATGTATGTTCCAACTAGGACATGGTATCACTAGTGGCTTTAAATATCTGTAGACAGTTCTATAATATGATAAGACCTATTAGCAGTGAGAGCTTCTCTAGATTGCAGATATAACATCAATAGTCAATATGATGAAGACTACATCATGTGATTTTTAGTAGTTTCTGGTATGATGATTCTTCCAATGAATGTCTTTCATACTTGCATAGGTTCTGTGGCTTGAACTTGCCAAGGTATGAGTTGGCTTGCTGGCCTGGATGTTGGCAGTTTGGTGGTGCAAGGATCAATACAATGGTATGATGAGAGGGGAGGAGTAGAGATTGGCTTTATCTCCAGACGTCTCACTTCTAAGGACTCAATAAAGAGCAGCTAGGCAAATAACATTCTTTACTTGAACTCATTACTAGGCCACCTTACTAGGCAGGGTAGGAGAGGAGGTTAATAAGTGGATTAGGCTGGGGGAACAGCCTATACTCATAACTCCTTATATACATTACAGGAACAAGCACAGACCAAGCTGTGTCATGGGTCTAGGGTATATGATATTAATGCTATAGGCTATACTATATGAAAGGGTAAGGTCCATGAGGTAAACATTAGGCATTCATATGGTGGAGAAATGGAAGAGCAGATATGAATGCAGAGAAGTAATGTAAGATGGAAGATCAATCATCAAGATGTAAAAGATCTGGAAGGGGGATCATGGCAGAGATCCATCTAGGATCTTGCAGGGTTGTGATGTGATCATATTGATTGGAGGAAATGGCAGAAATGAGAAAGGTGAGGTAATTATAATGGAAGAGTGATTGGTGATGTTGTGACAATGTGAAGGGAGAGGGATGTGATAATGTGATAATGTGACAGGATGAAGATGTGAAGGTGTGAAGGAATGGATAAGGTCATGTGATCTGGGAAAGGTCGTGAGAAGTACTCGTGCAATGCATGCATGCAGTCATAGTACTAAGTATTGTATACAATTTGTAACAAGTCTGCTGATCTGGATGTAGAGTTTGGTGAAGTACTTGGCTGTTCCTTGTTTATTGGCTGAAAAGTCAACATTTCAGATGTGAATGGGGTTTGGGAGATGAATGAGGGGTAGGTTATTTTATTTAGCGAAGTGCCAATCAATACAGTTGATTTCTGCCCCACTATCAATGAGGGTTTTGGTGTGGATGCTTTGGTGTGTGGATATGAGCAATTTGAAGAAAACAGAAAGCAATTTTGATTTCTCAGAATTCCTAGTATACAGTGGTTGGGGCACAACTTGTGTCTTAGATTGTCCCCTTGTTAAAAACCCTGGACCCTACTTATCCTTGCTGTCCCCTTGTCTTCATCTCCACAGTCACTCACCTTCTCAAGTTTTGGGATGCTCAAGGAGATGACACAAGTCTTCTTTGTTCATGGAGGGGAGGTAGTGTCCTTGAATTTCAGGCAGCTGGTGGAGAGGTGGCCGGGTTGTTGGCAACAAAAGCAAAGCTTTTGCTCCATACACTTCCTTTGTTCTTCTGGGGTTAGTTTTCCCACCTTTACTGCATCTATGTCAATGATGTTTGGGTCTTTGGTGGGAGCTTTGGTGGGTTGGAATACGTGTACCTGTCGAGGGTTATGTAATTGTTGAGCAATGCAGTTTTCTCGCTCATTCTGTGAAATGAAGGCAGTGGCTCTGGTTTGCCACTCTTCAATGATGGTGGGCACTTTTTCCATATCATAGATTCTTTACATGATAGGTACTGGAATGGTGGTGGCATAGTAACTGATAAGCATATGGTTTTCAGTAATCTCCACTTCTATCTTGTGAGTAGCAAAGAGAGCATTGTATTCATAAATGGAGGGGTCATACTCCTTTTTTTTGATGTTATATATTATTCTTGTAGTTGCCAACCAGGAGATGGCATTGGCCACTATCTGTTGGTTCTGGTATTGTTGCAGAACCAAAGAGTTCTGTCTACCCAACCACAAACCTAACTACCCAGCAGACAATCAGAGAACAGGATGATGAATTCATGAAAGATAATATCTGGAAGAGAGGATGCTGAACAGCAGGATGGGGGAACAGGAATAAGGAGAGGATCAAGGTGGGACTATCTTCATAAGAATCTTCAGGACTACTCTTGCAAGTTCTTGATAACCAACAAACTATTGCATCGTGGTTCTGTCTTCCTCCTAACACTATAACCTAACATGTATAGTGTAATCATGTTCAGCTCTTGGGTCGAGGATTCTAAGCCTTGGGTAATCGCATAGCTGTTTCCAGATTGCTATCCTTGAGGATGAGGGTAGTGTCACCATAGATATGTGGGTATGTACTATAACCCCAACATATGTCCCAATGAGAGTGTGATACTACTCATGGCTTAAATATCTGTAGGGTTCCTATAATATGATAAGACCTACACAGCAACGATAGCCTCTCGAAGTCACAGGTATAACATCAGTACTCAATATGATGGAGAGTACATCACATGATCTTTAATAGTTGGGTCGGTTCTTGATATAATGAATGTCTTCCATACTTGCATTGATTCTGGGTTCTGAACTAGCCAAGGTACGAGCTTGCTAGCTGGCCATAATGTTGGCAGTTCAGTGGTGCTAGGATTGGTAAATGATGGAACAATGAGGGGAGGAGTGAAGGGTTAGCTTTATCTCCAGACGTCTCACTTCTAGAGCTCAATGAAGAGGGCTAGGTGAATAACATTCTTTACTTGTACTTAGTCACTAGGCTACCTTGGTAGGCAGGATAGGATGCAAGGTAACAAGTGGATTAGGCTGGGGGAACAGCCTGTACTCATAACCCCACTACTTATATGTTATAGGAAAATGCACAGACCAAGCTGTGACTAGGTCTAGGGTATAACGGTATTAATGCTATTGGTAGATAAGGTAAAGAGTAAGGTCCATAAGTAAAAGGTTAGGCTTTCATATGGTGGAGAAATGGAAGAGCAGATATGAAAGCAGTGTGTAAAGTAATGTGGAGTGATCGATCACAAGATGTGACTGATTGGAGAGAGATCGTGGCAGAGATCCATCTAGGATCTTGCAGGGTTTGTGATTGAGATGCAGTCTCAATGAGTAATTATACCAATTGGATGGTAAAGCGAAGATAAAGGAAAAGAGATCAAGATCAGAATGGAAGATGTGATTGGTGATGTCATAATGGTGTGAAGGGAGAGGAAGTAATGATGTGATAATGTGACAGGGTGAAAAGGTGAAGATGTGAAGGGATGGTGAGGTCATGTGATCAGGGAAAGTTGTAATTGAGTACTCGTGCATGCAAGCAAGCAGTCATTGTACTGTGTGTTGTGCAAGTATCATACACAATTTGTAACAAGTATGCTTCCTTGAATGCTTTTAGAAAGTTAGTATATAACCCCATGTCGATGTTTCTGATGATGGGGTCAAAGGCCTTGATATGAAAATTTTCTGCCCAAGTGGCAGCAGATCCCTTGATTATGAAGGATAGGGCAAATGCTATCTTTTTTGTGGAGGTGTTGTAGACTTCCTTATTGACAGCAAGGTAGAACATGACAGTGTTTAGCCATGAGATGGCTTTTTGATAGTCGCCATCAAAGGCTTCTGAGGTGCCAAGTCAGAGTTTGACGGGCTTCATAGAGGTGAATATCCTTGGTATGGTGGGAGAGGTGTTGATAGGGGAAAATGGGAGATGCCAGGTGACTGTGGGTGGTGATGGAGGGGTTGAGCTTCATGGAATAGAAGCTTGTATGCTGAGAGTGTGACTTAGCTGGGTGGCTAGTTGGTCAGCCACTGGATCCAATGGGGTGATGTCAGTGTCTGACTTGTGTTCTGGGAAAGGGCTTTCTTCTTCCTTAGAGAACTGCAGGTGGTTAAGGGCATGCAAGGTGCATGGTGACCACCAAGGGTTTACAGTGGGACAGGGTGGTTGGGTCGTGGTGAAGGTGGGTGCATGCTAGCAAGTTTTAGATGTGTTGGTGAGAGCTTTCATCTTTTGTTATGTACTGCCTTGGGCAAGACAATACATAGCTCTTAAGACAAAGCAGGATGATGAGTAATATGACTAGAGGTTCAAGAGACATAGCACTATGCTATCCCTCAAAGGGTTCTGCCTAGTTGTTGATACTGAGGCATGCAGGGGACGAGTGATGAAGGAGCAGCAACTGATATTGCTAAGGAATACCAAGTACAATGTAGTATAAGGAAGACAAAAGCTAGGTTGTAACTAGTGTGGCTAGTGGTATATATACAAGGGCTTAGGGTGCACAGACCACTACTAAGGGCAGGTGTGGGATCAGCCCAAGCAAGTGGTAACCTATGACTCATATCATATTGTAAGAAGGATGAATAAAACAGATCATGTGGTGCATGGAAGGGAAGAGCAGAAGTTGAAGCACCAACTATGATTGGATGATAAGACGTGCTGGGAAAGGGCAACTGTGTAGTGTATGAAGGGAAAGAGCAGAAAGGAAAGCACTGGTGGCAAAGGGTAGAGGGCAAGACCAGCATGTGAGCAAGAAGAGAGAAGAATGGTATGCATAGTGGTTTCTAGTAGATGCAGTAGCATCTACTAGCTTAGTGTCCAAGGCGAAGAAAGGGAAAAACATAACAGATATCAGGGTCAAGGGTCTTAGTGGAGCTGTAGAGTCAGGTAGTAGTAAGTTGACTTGACACAAAATTGGCAAGTCTGTTGGGGAGAGATTTGATGATTATTGATCAGTAAACTTTTTCCTTGTTGTCTACACTG